>CM055279.1:512794-668809 GCA_029237695.1 Conchocele bisecta
TTTGTTTGTTTTGTTTGTTTATTGTTGTTTAACGGCCTATCAACAGCTAAGGTCATGTAAGGCCGGGCAAACGGGGTATCCCGTTTTAACCTGCTGCATTGGGGTGAAAATTCCAAAATCAGAACTGAATATTTACATCGAGAAACAATATATTCAGCTCTGAAATGAGAATAACCTGACCTGGTGGCAGGTCCATACCACACCAAAGTCACTTGGCACCTTCCCCTAAAATAGGATTACGAATAATCGTAATACTCACATAAGGGTTATAACCAGATTCAACTGTCACATACAAAATGAGAATCGGAATTCCGGTAAGGATGAACCCCGATCGTTAAATTACCCATCGCTTGCACCCACCTTGCACCCACCCTTATCAATAAGCATTAATTGACAGACACAATACAATTAGAATATGATCAAAGTAGACCTCTCCAGTGAAGATCAATGTGGACCCTGGTTAATAAGAGTATAATACACATACGGAAAACTACTACATGTACCAGCATAATACTACTACCATTAATAAGCCTGTATTTGGATGTACATGTAGAAAAACGCACATGTTTCTTCTGTATGTAGGCTAATGAATACGAATATGCATGTAAAAGAATCAAAGTATTAAATGTACTGAGCTATTGGAATGCTTTAAATAGAAAACGTGTTGTTCAATGTAATAAATTGCCATGCATCTTGATAGTGGTCGAACGCTAGTTTAGCGTTAATTGATCGCAAACCAAACGGATTCTCCTAACTGAATGAAAAATATCTGGGGTTTACCTATCAAAGTAATTGTTTAGAATATATTTTTTTGTTAGTATCTTGACAAGATATATTTTGCCAGTTTAAAACTGCAGTAATATGTTAATACAAATTAATCAATTATGCAGTACTATCATATCTTAAACATGTTAAATTAAAGTATTGTATAATTGTTCAGCAGTATACAGATAATCTGCCTAAGGGCTGTAAAACTAGTGGAATATAATCGGGGATTATCTCAAAGATCCATGTACAGCCAGAATGGTACTATATTATAAAGAGGGGTGGTCTCAAATATAATATGCAGTTCTGGGGATATATGGTCAACTTGCTTGCTAGTATATATCTGCATTTCTACAGGAAGATTAATTTCACATACCGTAGCTGTATAAATATTTTATGAAAAGGAAATTGTGAGTCCTTATCAATAAGCATTAATTGACAGACATGTACAATACAATTAGAATATGATCAGAGTAGACCTCTCAAGTGAAGATCAATGTGGACCCTGCATGGTTAATAAGAGCTGTAATTTCTGTGTAATAACCAAAACAAGATTTCTAATAATTGTATTAAAGCAGTGCCCCGTGCAGGCACCGGGGGGGGGGATCAACTGATCCTGAGAATAGTGCTGCAGTAGCCATTGCTTGTCGTAAAAGGCGACTAAACTGGCTTAACGATTGGGTTCATACTTTCCGGAACCCACTATACCGGATTTGGCCCTCATGTACATTTTTGGCTTTCTTGTATGTGAGAGTTGAGTCAGGCTATGCCCCATATATAAAAGTAAGATTAGCGCTAATCCTATTACTTTAGGGGATGGGATAAATGATGCTGGTGTGGCGAGGGCCTGGCACCAGATCAGGTTGTTCTAATTTCAGGACTGAATATATATTTTGATTGTAAATATTGAGTTCTGAAGTTGGGATTTACCCCCCTCGGACAGGTGGATACGGGACACGACCCCGTTGACCCGTCTGCGTGTAGACTCCCTGAGGCTTGTACCTCTATGTCAGAAAAGCGGACGTTAAACCCTATTCACTCACTCACTGTATTAAAGCAATCAGACTTGGTGAGGTTATCGCAAGTTCAATGTAGATACAGCTAACTACTTGAATCATCTATATCCAAACCCAGATTCTTTACAACAGTGTCTAATTAAAGTAGTGTCATGTGTCAAACACTGACCAGTATACAAATTGTTTGCCTAAGGTTCTAAAACAATTACCCAGTTGATAGGCCGTTAAACACTAATACTCAAATCAAATTATCTGGATTATCCGCAGGAATTATCTCAAAGGTCTATGTGCAGCAGGTATTAATGACATATTACTATACAGTGCAAGGTGTTATCTGAAATATGATAAGAATCACTTGAATATACTTTTATATAGTCTCCAAGAGACTAAAATTTACATTGGTCCTACAATTTGGGTTTTGTTTTAATTTATCTCTATAAGAAGTTATTTTATTGACAGAATATTTTACAAATACATGTAAGTCCAACAGTTAAACACAGATACACAGCAGACTAGTTAAAGCCACATTATAAAAATGACATTTATAATATGAAATAACCAGCATAATTCATAATTCCCAGTATATCCCGATATTTCCCGCCATGCTGGGAAATATATTTCCCGGGAAATTGCCAACCCTGGTCTGAATGAAAATGTTCTCAGTTTTCTACTGATATATATATACAGTGTGTGCTCGACTCGGGGAGTCTATGATTATAAAACATTCTGAACATGTACTCCATATCAGGAAGTTTGATTGGCCAAGGGCGAGCAATGCTCAGTCTTGGCCAATCAAACTGCCTTATTTCGAGAACACAGTGACATAATATGATCAATTTTCTGTGCTCTTACCAACCAAAATCCCCTTAGTTAAAAATCCCCTTGATAGAATTACACCCTGTTAATTCTATAGAGGGGCTTTTGAATACCCTGTCATTTCTGCCAAGGGGGGTTATGACTATCCTTGGAATTCTATCGAGGTTTCTTTTACTAATAGAGCAATTTTGAACTAAGGGGGTTTTGACCAAGGGGATTTTGAAGTACACGCGTCAAATACACATGCAGTCAGTGCTCAGTACTAATGGTTGGCGGTACTTACCATATGAAGATATTGGTTTCAGTTGTAAATGCATATTCTATACTTGCTGTAGATCTTCACGGCAATAAAACGCGTATCTGCGGTTATTCGGTTTCCTGAGAAATTGTCTTGAAATTGGAGATAATTTATCTCCAATTTCAAGTATCATACGAGTATCATACGAGTGTGAACATATTCATAGCGTTTGATCTATTCCACTAATTTATGCAATATATCTATGCAATTTCCTTATTTTGGGAAACACCACAGATCGAAGATAGGTCTGGTATAGTTTTTCTACATGAAAATTCTGGCAGACATATTTTCATGCATGATGTCATCATACCTGTAACACGCATGCATGATTTTACATACCCCTCCACCTAAATTTTCTCTTTCCGCATAAACCCGCCCCCTTTTTCTTCTTGGATACCCCCCCTCAATGTTCTCTTGCCAGATAACCCCCCCCCCTCAATTTTCTGTCAATATTATCTTTATGAAACCCCCCCTCTAAATGTTTTCTTCCTGGATACCCCCCCCCCCCCCCCCCCCCCACAAAAAATTATTTCTTCTCCGTCCGAATACCGTCTCTTCCATACCCGCCCCCCTGAATATTATCTTTATGATTGATACCCCCCCCCCCCCCCCCTCAATTTTTTCTTCTTCCCGGATACCCCCCCCCCCATCAATTTTTTCTTCCCGGATACCCCCCCCACAATTTTTTCATCCCGGATACCCCCCCCCCCCCCCTCAATTTTTTCTTCCCGGATACCCCCCCCCCCCCACCCCCCCCTCAACTTTTTTCATCCCGGATACCCCCCCCCCTCAATTTTTTTTCTCTCTTCCATACCCCCCCCCCCCACAATATTATCTATGATTGCTATCCCCCCCCCCCCCCCGCTCAATTTTTTCTTCCCGGATACCCCACCCCCCCTCAATTTTTTCATCCCGGATACCTCCCCCATCAATTTTTTCTTCCTGGATACCCCCCCCCCCTCAATTTTTTTCATCCCGGATACCTCCCCCCTCCCTTCAATTTTTTTCTTTTTTTCTCTCTTCCATACCCCCCCCCTCAATATTATCTATGATTGCTACCCCCCCCCCTATCAATTTTTTCTTCCCGGATACAATCAATTTTTTCTTCCCGGATACCCCCCCCCCCCCCCCCCACCCCCCCCCCCTCAATTTAATTTTTTCTTCCCGGATACCCCCCCACCCCCTCCCCCTCAATTTTTTCATCCCGGATAATACCCCCCCCCCCCTCAATTTTTTTCTCTCTTCCATACCCCCCCTCAATATTATCTATGATTGCTACCACCCCCCCCCCCCCCTCAATTTTTTCTTCCCGGATACCCCCCCCCCCCCCTCAATTTTTTCATCCCGGATACCCCCCCCCCCCCCCTCAATTTTTTTTTTTCTCTTCCATAGGGGGGTACTTATATAAACTGGAATAGCCCATTGCATAAATAATCATATAATGTGTCAGGGCTCCAGATAAAGAATCAGTAATTGAGTAATTGAGTATTGTCACTCCATCATTTCTGAAGCAATTGGGTATTTCAAAATTTTAATTGTGTAAAATAGAATCACACTACTGTTTACGCATCAGCAGACCACACTTATTGAATAGTTTGCTTCTAAATGAAAACACATCTTGGTATTTCATTAGAATTGTCTCCTTGGAGACAATTCTAATGAAATACCAAGATGTATTTTCATGGAAAAATAAGAAAATATGCTATATTTGTGGTCTGTTTATTGTTTTCTGTAGCATAATAAAGATACCACACATTTTTCATTGCTTTTTGATACTCGCTACTTCTGATTTCAATTGGGTTTTTAGCAATTTTAATTGGGTATTTACGCAAATACGCACCTTATCTGGAGCTGTGGAGTAACCATTTAATATTCTACTTTTTTAACAAGTTTACCGATTTCATAAAAAACGCGGCTATCAGTCAACAAGTTTAATAAGTATCATATTAAATCAACACAATTGTTAGATTATATTTATTGCATAAACATGGCATCATGCATTGAAGCTTTACATTTAACATGTTTCCTGTTTTCAATTGCATATTTACACTGCAAAAAAAGAAAATGTTATGCAATAAATTACAAGGTCAACGGTTCCAGTTTAGCTCGGACACAAACTTGTACAAATGTATTTTAAAGGTACCCGGTACATTCCCACTCAGTAGGCACAAAATGTTCTTTATAGGAAATAAATAAGTGTATAATTGTGTCACCATTCCACCAGTTCTAAAAATTACAAGTGCCTGCTATACAGATATAATCCTTTAGTAATAAATATTTTACTGATAGTGACGCGCGGTGGTATCAAGCTATTTTCACATGCTATTTTTTAATTATTTATACTAAATTAAATGTGTCCCCCTGAAAAAATAATATTTTTGACAGATTATAAAGTATGATCATTGCACATCAAAAAATAAATACAGATATATAAATAGTACTGTCCGTTAACATTTTAAGGAAACACGGTTATCGTCCCTGATATCAGTGTGGAAATTTACATCTGATATAAAATGTATAATAATGCCAATCAATACGTGGGTAATGGTGAATGAATGTTTATTTTGCCAGAAAATGTCTCAGATGATGTCCCTGATATAAAGAACAGTTTGTGCCTACTGAGTGGGCATGTACCTATAACAGTATTTGTATTAACTATAATGTAAATATATTGGTGGAATATTCTTGTGTTCATTTGAGCAGTATTGTTAACTTGCTGAAATACATAGAATATATATAGCTGAACATGTCTTTTGTCATATTTGTTTCAATATGAGCTACGTTTCCTGCCTGAATTATAATCCTTTCTTATAAATAATGAAGCAAATGGTGTTAGCAAGTGAAGCATTTCTTGTAGTTTCTCCATCAATACCAAGCCGAACCCCTGTGATCTTTAAGACAATAGAATAGAGTTATTTGCATTACGATGAATACTGGCATTTTAATCCTCATGTTTTCAATAGAGAAATATAAATCCCAAGGAGGCCAGACAAGACCTAATGCATTTTGTCAGAGTAAGGGTACTGGTGGCTGCAGCTCTCTGCCAGTAAATGATTATGAAGCTGTCTCCTGATATTGCAAGAAAACACCTTTCCAGGGGAGTATATTTGCAATGAAATTATCAGAATACAGCTAACCTGCAAATCTCAGCTGAAATATACAAATGGATAATTGGGCACCAATGATACAGCATAAATTGGGGCACACCTATACCATGTATACTAATACAAGTATGAACTGTATCAGTAGAATTGTCACCTTAGGTTGGCCAAAATTATGCGTGATTCGATAAAGTGATAATTCTAATGAGAAACATTGCACTGCTCACCAGACCCCAGGTTACCACGTTCTGTCCACAGTTCAGTTTTTCACATCTTTGCATCAGTCGCTATATCATGTTTCTGTCGCTCAGATGCCGTCAATGTTCACTGGTCTGCAGTCCCCAGGTCCACTGAATGATTAACAATGACATCTACAGTCAATTCAACTACTTCTCCAACTCGTCACACTCATGATCTCATCTGGTATCGTCAACCTGAAGGTTAAAACACACGGTTCCAGAGCCTTGCTCACACTCAAATTACAATGTTCCAAATACCAACACGTTGATGCCATATTTTCTTACAAGAACCAAGTTTCATATGGGTTTGGTGCATTGCTCAAAACATTGACCACACATTCGCCAGCAACTATCGGTCAACATACATGAGAGAAAACTATTAAGCATTATAAGTCATTGTAAATGTCCTACATGTATGACCTACAAAAGATGGCAATACATGTATATGAAAATACCAGATATCTATGTCAAAAGTATGACCAGACTATGCTAGGCATTTATCACGATATTTGGACATATATGATTATTTTGTCCAATCCCTGTAATCCGCTAGGTCACCACTTCTATCAAACGAGGTATTCACATATCAATTCAAACACAAAATGTAATGACTAACCTATGTGGCTGTGACTGGATAAATGGGGCTTATGGATTTTGCGACCAGTGTAGATCTAGATCAGCATGTACATCCGCACAGTCTGATCAGGATTGGTTGTACATGCTGATCTGGATCTGCACTGTTTGCCAATCCATCAATGAAACACCCGACATGCTTCTAACAAACAAATACATGTAGATTGTTATCAGACTTGAGGAGTGTACCATTTGGGGGAAAGGGCCTACTGATATCGAAGCAGGTATTGCGAGCGCATGCACAACACAAGCTTACCCCATCTGTCACGGTACGGATCTAGTAACTCAGGAGAGAGAATATGTATCTGTGCCCGGTTAGCTCAGTCGGTAGAGCGACCGCCTTGTAAGCGGGAGGTGCCGGGTTCGAGTCCTGGGTCGGGTGCATATTTCTTCCTGTCACGTTGGGCGCCAAATGTAACAGGAAGAGAAAATATGCACCCGACCCAGGACTCGAACCCGGCACCTCCCGCTTACAAGGCTGTCGCTCTACCGACTGAGCTAACCGGGCACATATACATATCTTCTCTCCTGAGTTACTAGATTCGTACCGTGACATACTCCCGCCAAATTGAAATTCGTCCTCGAATTACACATTTTTTGGGATTATAGTGATTATCTGTGGGACAATCTCGGAGTATATGTTTGTCACGGCCCCACGTTGTGCGCCAAATGTAACAGGAAGAGAAAAATGTGCTCCGGCCCGGGGCTCAAACCCGGGACCTCTGGTTTACCATACCATCGCTCTAACCGACTGAGCTAGCCGGCACGAATACACATTTCCTCCCCACAGTGATTTACGTACCGTGACACATCTATGGTATGTGTCTCTCTTGCTCTGTGTTTCTCCCTATGTCGTCAGTAACCATACCGGAGGCTGCTGTAATACATGTTAAAATTAGTATTCATTCATAAAGTATCAAAATGTTATAACCAAATGTTTTACCATACATTTTATAAAACCAGATTATAACACAATTACAAAACTTTACCTTTTAATGCAAATTACGGAAATTTAGAGAAATAGCACATTCAGGTAAACCTGGATTCCACTTCATGTCAATACCATCTGTCCTGGTTGGAAACACAATAGCCTGACCAATCATGCCAATAGTGAGAACATTTGACCAAAAGCTTAAACACAATTCACTGACACTTTTATACCCAACATAGATGAAATAGGAGTATATACCTGTCCACCTGTTATTATGCAGTTCAATATCAGACAACAGACCAGGGGAAGCAACCTACTTGATGGAATGGCAAATCAGCGATTGGTCAACCTACAACACATTTCTACAACCTGATAATGATCTATACTTTTTTTAACGCTTACAATGCTGAATTAAATTTTGTTGTCCGCTGTTTAATTTTTAAAGATCCATTTTTCACAACAAAACATGGTTTGGATGCACTTTGGAAATTATTCTAACGTACTGCCAAACCATGTTTTATTTATAGTAAAAAAAAGAGACAAAATATGAAACAACACCAGACAACAATTTTTGTTTCCTGCTTCCTAAGGGTTACTAACTGAATAGCAAACAAGGCACACCCTGATCAGATTGCGGACTTGAGCAAGCTGGTCTGGATCTACTCGGGCCATCAACTCCATTTATCCAGCCGCAGCCACCACTTAATCTTGTCCAGTATGGGAGCATGGCCCAACATTATGTGATGTGAAATTGATACAGACAGTTGCATGCACCTGTAATTTATAGCTAAACCCTTCTTTCAGGCACACTTGACTTCATTACTCGAAAATACTTCTAAATTGTGGCTGTGACTGGAGAAATGGGGCTTATGGGTATTGTGACCAGTTTAGATGCTGATCCAGATCTGCCTGTGCATCTGCACAGTCTGATCGCGATCTGCACTGTTCGCTATTTCATCAATGAAACGCCCGTCATCCTTCTAGCAAGCAATCCTCGGGGCCGTTTCACTAAACTTTGTACAACTAAAATGTTCATAAGTGCAAAATTATAATAGTCCGTAAATTTCACATTAGCAATGTTTTCTTGTAAACAATTATTGGATTTACATTTATTGAGCATAGGCTGCATATGCAGCCTATGCTCAATAAATGTAAATCCACCAATTGAAATTTCCAGACGATCATAAGTTTGCACTTACGAACATTTTAGTCTTACGTAGTTTAGTGAAACGGCCCTCAAATCGTTATCAGGCTACAGGAGTATGCTATTTGATCAGAAGCTACACTGGTCACAAATCCCAAAAGTCCAATTTCTCCAGTCACAGCCACATATGTGTATAAATCGAGTATGTACCTATCAAGGGACGGGCGAACCCTAAGGAATTTAGACACATTTGTAATGTCTAATTCCTGACTCGGGTTCAAGTTTCTCACTCATTCCCAAGGGTGACAACAACCAAAGGGTCATGATTGAAAATCGTGGGTTTTACCACTGAGCCAATTTGTCTTGCAGCATAATACTAATCTACAAATGTGCTGTGACTGGAGAAATGGGGCTTATGGGTTTTGTCACTATTGTAGATCCAGATCATCTTGTGCATCTGCATAGTCTGTTTAGTATCTGCACTGTTTGCCATTCCATCAATGAAACACCCGTCGTGCTTCTAACAATAAATAGATTGTTATCAGGCTACAGAAGTGTGCTATTTGATCAGGAGCTACACTGGTCACAACTCCCATACGCCCCATTTCTCCACTCAAAGCCACAAATTATTCTTTTATAGGTTCTTTGAAGCTCTGAAGAACAATGATGCGGAAACGGTTGGTTCGATGCTCACCAATGGACCATTCTACGACTCCCTGAAGGCTGCCGATAAACTGGCCCTTGCCTTTGTCCAGGCTGTCCTGCTGAATAATGTTGATCTGGTGGACATTCTCGTATCTCACGGTGCCGACATCACGGAGGCCGACTATATGTTTGAAGAGAACGGAGCCATGCACGCTGCACGGTATGGCCACACAGAGATGCTGAGCTACTTGGTATCCGCAGGTGTGGGTGTCAACAACCAGAGCGGGAAGAGTGGGTGTACGGCATTACACATTGCGGTGGAGAACGGGAAACACGAGTGTGTGAAGGCCCTGGTTCAGCTGCCGGGGATAGATGTAGATGTAGAGGACCACAGTGGCTGTAGTCCGCTGTTGTGGGCAGCCAAGCTTCGCGACTGGAGAACCATACAGATACTTATTGACGCCGGCTGCCATGTGTTGGTCAGGAAAAATAATGCTGAAACGGCATTACATGTTGCTGTTGATAATAAACAGGCCTTCTGGAAAGGCAAACGGGTTGGACCAGATGACATTGTACAGTGTATAAATTTGCTCGTCGACTCTGGGATTGATATAAATACATGCGATAACAATGGAATGCCGCCACTGATTTACGCTATCAATTCGGACAACACTCCTGCAGTGAAACATCTTTTAAAACTAAACTGTGATATTCCGTGTAAAACAATCATGAGTGTTTCTTCGTCAAATTCGCCAGTATTTCATTTTCCCAAGTTGTCAAACAGTGAAGCAAACATCGTGTACGGTCGGGACCAGCACATACTACAGGAACTACTCCCAGTCTACCTGGCAATCTCGAAACTACAACTGGCGGCAGTGAAGACATTATGCCTGAGTGGTGCGAGGTATCATCAGCTGGCTTCAGAGCCGGCAGTGATGGCCTATATCGGACACTCGAAGATGATGCAGGAATGTCTGGCGGACGTCATCTCTACACCGATGGATCTAAAGGCGAGTTCGAGAAATGAGATCCGGCGATTGTTAGGGCGGGGAGTTATGACGAAGGTCCGACAACTGGACTTGCCAGAGACGTTAAAAGAGTATCTCTGTTTGAACGAACTAGAGGACGTTTGATACTCACATTCAACAATATTATAGTTACATTACATGAAACACAGTCGGTCACCGTGTTTCATATATTGTGATTTGATGCATTGGTGTTTAACGGCCTATCTATAATCAACAGCTACGGTAATTTAAGGCTGGGCCAACGGATTTAATCCCGCATTCAATCTGCTGCATTGGGGGGAAATCCCAAAATCAGAACAGAATATTTATATCAAAAATGGGTAATTAATTCTAATGCCATGCATGCTAAGATGCATTGACCTACATTTTCCTAATTAAACAATTTTGATACGACAAAGCACATTATTCTACAACCTGCCATTGACACCACCATCATAGCTTGTTTGTAGAGTAATTTAAAGTAAACTTAAAAAAGATGTTTTCTTCAAACCAACTCTGAAATGGCTACAGTGATGAGGAGGGCGTCATTGGCAGGTGATTTTAGTGTTGCGAATCGGACAGAAAAATCACAATCGATAATCAGATTACAGAATTTGATTTATTATCGATTAATATCGATTGCGTTTTTTGTTAATTTTATAGTTGAAAAATTAACGCATTGTTAAATATAATGATGTCAAGAGATGCATTTTGATATTGTTGACTGTGCGGATGCACAGGCTGATCTGGATCTACACTGGTCACAAAACACATAAGCTCAATTTCTTCTGTCGCAGCCACATTGTTCAGACAGTGTTAATTACTAATTATCACACCATAATACAAATCTGCACTATGTAGATACAGACGAGCTGGGGCCCATTTCACTAAACTTTGTATGACTAAAATGTTCGTAAGTGCAAAATTATGATAGTCTGTAAATTTCACATTAACAATGTTTTCTTGTAAACAATTGTTAGAATTACATTTATTGAACATAGGCTGTAAATCCATCAAATGAAATTTCCAGACGATCCTAAATTTGTACATTTAAATCGTACAAAGTTTAGTGAAACGGCCCCCTGGTAGGTAGTACAACTAGTATCACAAAAACAATCATTCAATTTCTCTAATTATGTTTAGATACAATCAGAAAGTCGAGAAATAAATGGCAAAATTCACACTAAAGTTGTATGATAAAGGCCTTTAGCGGCAGATTTTGGTTTTCAAGGCATTTTTTATAATAATGGGCAATTAGTGGTTTCATGGCAATTTATATTTCTCTGACTATCCCAGGACAATATCTTAATGATGAATCCATCCTTAGGGTTTCATGTCTTAATGGTGAATCCATCCTTACGGTTTCATGTCTTAATGATGCATCCATCCTTAAGGCTTCATATCTTAATGATGAATCCATCCTTACAGTTTTGTGTCTTAATGATGAATCCATCCTTACAGTTTCATGTCTTAATGATGCATCCATCCTTAAGGCTTCATATCTTTTTTCTTTTTTTTTAAATATTTTTATTTCTCTTTTAAATACAATATGTACATTTATACATACAAGACAAGTAACAATGTATGGCATACGTGATCGCATACAGTTACACATGTACTCAATGTATTCGAAAGTAAGGTTTTTAGCAGAAAAATAGTAAGGGAGAAAAGATAGAAATAGGAAAGTTGTTGGAGTAATATAGAAGGATAGCAACAAAGTGAAAAGTGGACTATGTCCATATGGGTTCATATGTGCTAGACTAGATTGATATTCGTTACTTGTGTGTACAGTGTAGTTTGTGTGATTGACACATGTCTAAGTGCTTACAATTATAACTATGTCTGAAACCTGCCCCATTTAATAATATGTTGTTCCCGTTTGTCTTTTGTTGTTGCTATAATCTCCTCTATGTATATCCTATGTCTTAAATAATTTAGAAATGGACCGAAAGCTATATCATTATTTTCATATTTACATTTAACAATGAAATATTTGGCTAATATGATTATAAAATTAAATTGGTGTGCTTTTTGTTGTTTGTCATTTATTCCTATAGAAATACTTTGGAAATTTACGACATATGTTATATCTTTTTCAATTAAATATGTCCGCAGCTGTGACCACAAATGTTGTACATGGGGACATTCCCAAAACAAATGTTTTATACTTTCAACATACATAGAACAAAAATCGCACAAACTGCTATTAATTAAGTTACAGCGATAACGTAATTTGTTTATTCCAATAATTCTCATTAAGTATTTGTATTGGAAATTACGCAATACAGTATCTATAGTACAGTTGAAATGTAACGTGTAAATTTGTTTCCAATTTAGGTTAGTATCCGGAAATTCATGTATCCATTTTTGCTCAGCTTTTATATCTTTCATTATGTTTTTGTTTGTTTGCATCATGTATAGTATTTTATTAACATATTTGCTTTTCTGTAATTTTGACTTAAGTGTTTCTGAAGGTTGTATTGAGTTGATGTGTTCTGTTTGACTACATTGTATATCCTTCCACAGTGGACTTATACTATTTAATATACTTTCATATTTCATAAAATCATCATTTCTTATATTGAACATTTCTGCAAGATCAGCGAATCTTAAAAAAGTATTTATTCTATAATCGTATAAATGTTCAATGTACTTAATGCCCTTATCATACCAGTTCCTATGAAATTTAGGTTTGTTTTGATGTTTTATGTTAACAGTTATGCCAAATAATTTCTTTAGATACTGTAACTGTTTGAGGGGAATAGTTTATACTTAACCAAGATTTCAAAACATTATTTAACAAGAGCTGTAGGAGAACAGCATAGCTCGACTACGAGGGTTGTCGATGTACACATAGCTTGACAAAGAAGGTGGCTGTGGCCTGCATAAAAACCTTAACCAAGGTTGACTAAAAAACTTAACCAAGGGAAATTAAGTAAGTAATTCAAGGTTAAATGTAGGTCAATGACAGATATAGGTCAGGGGTTATTGATGTACATCACTAGGAGATGAAGTTTTCCAAGTATGGTTGCTGTAGGCCCAGGAGTATTCCATATACAAGCTTGACTAAAAACCTTAACCAAGGGGAAATAACTAAGTAATCCAAGGATAAAAGTAGGTCAAGGTCAAATATAGGTCAGGGATTATTGATGTACATCACTAGGAGATGAAGTTGTCCAAGTATGGTTGATGTAGGCCCAGGAGTATTCCATATACAAGCTTGACTATAAACATTAACCAAGTAATTCAAGGTTAAATGTAGGTGAAGGTACAATATAGGTCAGGGGTTATTGATGTACATCCCTATGATAAAAAGTTATCCAAGTATGGTGTCTGTATGCACAATAGTATTCCATATACAAGCTTGACTAAAAACCTTAACCAAGGTTGACTAAAAACCTTAACCAAGCCCGGGATTAAGTAATTAATTCAAGGTTAAATGTAGGTCAAGGTGAAATATAGGTCAGCGGTTGTTGATGTACATCACTAGGAGATGAAGTTGTCCAAGTATTGTTGGTGTAGGGCCAGGAGTATTCCATATACAAGGTTGACTAAAAACCTTAACCAAAGAGAATTAAGTAAGTAATTGAAGAGGAAATGTAGGTGAAGGTCAAATATAGATCAGGGGTTATTGATGTACATCCCTATGAGAAAAGGTTGTCCAAGTATGGTGTCTGTATGCACAATAGTATTCCATGTACAAGCTTGAGTAAAAACCTTAACCAAGGTTGACTAAAAACCTTAACCAAGGTGACTTAAGTAAGTAATTGAAGAGGAAATATAGGTCAAGGTGAAATATATATCAGGGGTTGTTGATGTACATCACTAGGAGATAAAGTTGTCCAAGTATGGTGGGTGTAGGGCCAGTAGTATTCCATATACAAGCTTGACTAAAAACCTTAACCAAGGGGAATTAACTAAGTAATTCAAGAGGAAATGTAGGTCAATGTCAAATATAGATCAGGGGTTATTGATGTACATCGCTATGAGAAAAGGTTGTCCAAGTATGATGTCTGTATGCACAATAGTATTCCATGTAGAAAGCTTGACTAAAAACCTTAACCAAGGTTGACTAAAAACCTTAACCAAGGGGAATTAACTAAGTAATTCAAGGTTAAATGTAGGTCAAAGTCAAATATAGGTCAGGGGTTGTTGATTTACATACTAGGAGATAAAGTTGTCCAAGTATGGTTGGTGTAGGGCCAGGAGTATTCCATCTTCAAGCTTGACTAAAAACCTTAACAAAAGAGAATTAACTAAGTAATTCAAGAGGAAATATAGGTCAAGGTCAAATATAGATCAGGGGTTATTGATGTACATCACTAGGAGATGAAGTTGTCCAAGTATGGTGGGTGTAGGGCCAGTAGTATTCCATATACAAGCTTGACTAAAAACCTTAACCAAGGCGTGACGGTGACGCCGACACCGGGGTGACAACATAAGCTCTACTTATTCTTTGAATAGTCGAGCTAAAAACGTGTTGTGTTCACGTATGTATTTTGTGTCTTCTGGTTTCAAGTTGCATTCAAAGATAAAAATCCCACCATATCTTTCAAATATTTTTTCATAAATTGCTTTCCATTTCCCTATGTTGGTTGAATCGCATATTCTTTTCACCCATGAAGCTCTTACAGAAGTTATAAAACTATCTATGTCTAGCATTTTTAGTCCACCTTTTTCATAAGATTGAATTATTGTATTTCGTTTAACTTTATCAGGCTTGTTGTCCCATAAAAATGAAATAACTTAGTTCTAATTCGTTTTATCATATTTTCTGGTGGATCATGTAAAACTGTCAATGGATATATCAATTTTGGGACAGCAAACGTCTTTATAACCGTAATGTTTCCAAATAAGCTTAACTTTCTGCGTTTCCATCGGTCAAGACACTTTTCAAATTCTAATATTTTTGGTAAAACGTTATGTTCATGAGTAGCACTACTATCGTTCAGGAATGTGATGCCTAAGGCTTTTGCACTGTGTGAGGTCCAAGTAAAAGTTTTGTTGGGGCAGAATATGATATATGTATCTTTTAAAGCACCTACTCTCATTACTGTAGATTTTTTTATGTTAAGTTTGAGGCCGGAAATCTTACTGAACTCATCTATTATGTATATTAACTTTTCAAAGGATTTTTGCGTACCGTTTGTCATAAAAGTTGCATCTTCAGCAAACATTGTAATTTTTAGCTCTATATCACCGATTTTGACTCCAGTTATATCTGCATCGTTGATGATAGATTTTGATAATATTTCAATGGCCATAATAAAGAGATACGGGGATAACGGACAACCCTGGCGTACACCTCTATTTATTGAAAAGAAATCTGATAAGTACCCATTATTTGTTACACAACCTTTTGCATCAGAGTAAAACAGTTTTATCCAATTCTGTAGATCGGTGCCAAAATTGAAATATTCCATGACTTTTAAAAGGTATGTATGTTCAACAGTATCAAATGCTTTTTCAAAGTCTGTGAAGAAGAATAGACCTGGTGCATCAGTTTCGTTAGGTTGTTCTATTGTTTCAGAAAGAGTTCTAATGTTTTCTCCTATATATCTTCCCTTAAGAAACCCAGTTTGTGAATAATCTATTATTGTCGGTAGGGCTTTTTTAATTCAATTTGCAATGGCCTTTGATGCTATTTTGTAATCAACGTTAAGTAATGATATGGGTCTCCAATTTGTTAATATTGATAAGTCACTGTCTTTCTTAGGTATTAATGTTATTATTCCTTGTTTTTGCAATTCGCTTAGTGACCCGTTTGCTAATGAATAGTTAAAAGAATCTGTATAGTGTCGTTTTATATCATTCTACAGTCAGACCGTCTGAGCCCGGGCTTTTATTATTTTTCATTTCTTTTAAGGCAATGCTACATTCATATTCAGAAAGGTTACCTTCGCATAACTGTTTATTTTCTTCAGATAATATATTCTGATCGTTATTATTTGTGAAGAAATTGTAATTACTATTTTCAACATCTTTGTTTGTATACAGCTTTTTATAGTATTCATTTTGCTCATGTAATATTTCTTCATTTTTTGTAACAGTTTTTCCATTTACATTTAAACGAACTATAGTTTTATTTTCTGATCGTTTCTTTTCTAAATTAGCAAAATATTTAGTATTCTTTTTGTTACCCTCTATATATTCCGCTTTGATCGTAGCATACACCCTTTCACTTTCTTTTCATGAATGTCTTCTAGCTTTTCTTTTTTAGGCTTCATATCTTAATGATGAATCCATCATTAAGGTTTCATATCTTAATGATGAATCCATCTTTAAGGCTTCATATCTCAATGATGAATCCATCATTAAGGTTTCATATCTCAATGATGAATCCATCCTTAAGGCTTCATATCTCAATGATGAATCCATCCTTAATGATCAACCCATCCTCGATGATCCATATCTTAATGATCAACCCTTCCTTAATAATGATCCATATCTTAATGATCAATCCATCCTTAATGATCAATCCATCCTTAATGATCGACCCATCCTCAATGATCCATATCTTAATGATCAACCCATCCTTAATGATCCATATCTCATTGATCAATCCATCCTTAATGATCCATATCTTAATGATGAATCCATCCTTAATGATCCATATCTTAATGGTCAATCCATCCTTAATGATCCGTATCTCAATGATCATCAACCTATCCTTAATGATCCACAGGTGAAAGACTCGGAACTGATAAATGGCTCATTTGTAAACCGTTACCCCACCCACCAATTTACGTACAATAGACACTATAGCGTTTTCAAGGTTGGAAAGAGCTTGGGAAAATTTTGTAGTTTCTGACTCGCTCAAACACCACACATTTCGATTTTTCTGCTGACTTATGTCTCAGGTAATCCATAAATGTCTTAGGGCTTCAAATATATTCACTTCAATCATCTGCTTTATGCATTTCATTCGTTACGGGCAAATTAGCTACCACAGCCAATGCGATAATTGTGTGTACGAAAGAATGTCACACATTTTTGTGAGCTGTGGAAGCATAAATTACGTGTAAAATCGGGCTGAAATCCCATTACAGTCTCAACATATTGACGTGAATCACTGAAATAAACATCAGTAAATCCGATGTTACAATTTGTGACAAACAAGTGTCATTCATTAACATTGAATGATCTAAAACGTGTGTTTATTTTGATTTGCGTACCAACATTTCGACATTTGAATTTAACGACTGCACTGGCTTGATGACTTTGCATGTCGGGACCGACTATTTAAGTCCCCATCCGATAGGACTAGGCTAGCACAAAGTTGTCTTGCACAAGGACACGCCGAATCGACCATTCGCAGCGGTCGAGCTGGGAAACGAACCCGGGGTCTCCCGATCCGCGGGAAAACCTAAACTGGAGCGTTACAAATACTACAGCCAATCAGGTGGCGATGTGTGTGTGGGCTTCTTTTGGAGAGATATTTCTCTGTAACGTTGGTTGCTAAAACGTGTGTAACTAAAAATATACTAAACACAGATGTTTAAAGTGAATATATTTGGGGACCTAAGGCATTTATTATTTGCCAGCGGCGTAAGTCGGCAGAAAATTTGAAAAGTGTGGTGTTTGAGCGAGCCCGAAACTAAGCCGGTCTATGGCATTGTCCCAAGCTCTTGCCCACCTTGAAAGGCTATACTGTATATTGTAAGAAAATGGGTGGGTGGGGTAACGTTTTTCAAATGAGCCATTTATTGGGTCCTCAGTCAGAGTCTTTCACCTGTGTAATGATCCATATCTCAATGATCAATCCATCCGTAATGATCCATATCTCAATGATCAATCCATCCTGGAGGCTTCAATGATCAATCCATCCTTGAGGCTTCATATCTCGATGATCAATCCATCCTTCAGGCTTCATATCTTGTGATGAATCCATCTGTGAGGCTTCATATCTTAATGATGAATCCATCCTTGAGGTTTCATATCTTAAAGATGAATCCATCTTTAAGGATTCATAACTTTAGTGGTAAATCTTATTGAAATTCACACCTGGGGCTAAGCAATCCAGTGTAGTAAGGGTACCTGACACTGGATCAGGATACTGTCTTACCGTGCTGAAACAAGGCTATGTCGGGTTTCTTATGAAATCAGTCGTCAAGTTTCATGAATACCACATTAAGTCAAACACAAATGTTAGGTTCTATTTATGGCATAGCAACATACTACATTGAAGCTGCTCTGTTCACATGGTGTGCTTTGGTTTACATTTGTATTATTATTCAGACACAAGTATATTCTGGGGGCCGTTTCACTAAACTTTGTAGGACTTAAATGTTTGTAAGTGCAAACTTATGATAGTCTGTAAATTTCACATTAACAATGTTTTCTTGTAAACTATTATTGGATTTACATTTATTGAGCATAGGTTGCATATGCTCAATAAATGTAAATCCATCAATCGTAATTTACAGATGATCATAAATTTGCAATTACAAACATTTTAGTCGTACAAAGTTTAGTGAAACGGGCCCCTGATTTTTAATACCCGATACATTAACAATGTGTTGCTGCACTGCTAAAGCCCATTTTATGATATAGACAAGAATCACATGTTTTGCAGTTAAGTTCATTTTATTAAAACACTTCATACAATGTCATGCAAAGAGCATGGGTGAGGTTGGGAATGAAAATATGGATGATGATAAACATGCAAATGAAGTTTCAAGCGAATCACTTGTACAGTAAAGCAGTTATAGCAGTGTGAATCTACTGAACGGGAAATTTAAAATCTACCAAAGCAAAATTTCAGTCATTTGACATTGACCTTGGGCACAGGGGTAGCATTAGTGGAGTGGATAATGAAAATATGGATGATGATAAAAATGCACATTAAGTTTCCAGTGAATCACTCGGTCATTTGACCTGAAGCAGAATGGAAAATGTGACGGACGACTTTTGTATCCCTGTATCCTATGTTCGTTCAGCAATGAGATAAAAAATGGGCTTGTATAGATTAACTAGTGGCATCCTTCCTAAGATGTCGTTGTTACAAGCGTTGTTAATGTTTCCCCACCACAATAACAACCTAGCCCCAGATCAGATTTGATTTAATGGTGTTTAACGGCCTGTAGACAGCTACGGTCATTTTAGCCTGGGTTAATGGGGTCAAATCCCATATATGAAACCTGTAGTGATCAGAACTCAATGTTTACAGGAAAAATATACATTCAGCTCTGAAATAGAATAGCGTGACCTGGTGAAAGTGAATGGGTTTAACGTCCCACCAACAGCTAGGGTCATATAGAGACGGAATTACAGTTTAAAGTCTCATCCGACAGACCAGTGGGATGGAAATACTATGAAGGTATTTTTGATGCCTAAGGCAAGGTTTGAAACAACAACCTCCGGATTGGAAGTAAGGTGTTCTACCCCTAGGCCACAACCCATCCCACATGGAATTAAAAGCTGAAGCATGTGGAAAACAAACTTGGAGAATTAAATATTAATTCTCCTATAATATGTTGAGAATATTGTCATGAACACGATTGAAGCGTCGGCTAACTCTCAAATAAATAGCACCAGGTAACAGATTATAACGGTTGGTTATTAACCTTTCAACCCTAAATATTTTACACGGTTTGTTCCATGTTAAGTTTGGAGGGGTATTGTCTCGAACATACTAGTATATGGCCCCAAAATCTTACAAATACATTTTAGAATGACAAACACTGCCGAATCGGACGAGACGGCTAGTTACGAGCTGGCTCACCTGGATCTACAGTGTTCACAAACATTACACTTATGGTCTACAAGGGTGAAAGTGTTAATTTCCAATCTGATGTCCTTCCATATTCAACACGGGCTATTCTATTCCATTTTCTTCGCAGTAACTTGTTTCTTGCCAATTGACCGACTTGACGTATAATCCGGCGACCTCCAGAGTGAAGCGAGAATCACCAGATGACACACATGCAACAGGGAACTACTTAATACTGTGGAGGGATATGTGTTCCAAGATAACTCTATCACGCCGAGTAGTAATATTCTGAAAATAGATCGAGCATAAATGAGTCCTATAATGCGGAATTTTAATAAATATCCGATATCGATCCATCTCGGATGTTCAGAATGTGGTTTTAGGATTTGTATGGACTGCAAATTACCTGCCAATTAAATGCAGCAATTTATTTGATCAAATTCCAAGGGGGTTGAGCATACTTTCACAGCCGTGATAAACTGGCGAGATAAATGTGGTTTCTGCTTTAATAGTTATAACTGCATATAATTTGTGAAACTTAATCCTAATTGATGGTCATACTATAGCATATAAATACTGGCCTTAATATACGGGTTCAAAAACTCATACCAAATCTGCAGTTGAATTAACCAGAAAGTGAAAAAGTGAAAGGGTTTTTAAACGTCGCAGCAACAGCTAAGGTCATATAGAGACGGGACCACAGTTTAAAGTCTCATCAGACGGACCAGTGGGATGGAAATACTATAAGTACTATTTGATGCCCTATGCGAGGCTACATTCTTCCACTTGTCCAACATCATGGTTCTGTAGCAATTAATGTAGTTCTAAAGGTTTTTTTCTGTCCGAAACCAGTATTGTAACGGTGCATGTATGGATCAAAAATATATTTTCTGTCTCGCAACAGTTTGGTTTGTTTGTTTGTTGACAACAGTTTTGTAATGCTGGTCTTGTATGGACAGCATATGTATGCAATACAATAAGGTGACACTGCATTTGAAGGGGTTAGTGGAAGAAGGGGGCTAACTCCCACATGGAGTTAGCCCCCTTCTTCCACTGACCACTTCAGTAGTACTGACCTGACAACGACGGGTAAACTGGTGGACCATAGCAGGTAGTGTAGGCCGTGGAAATACCAGACATAGAACTGGTAGTGCAATGAACGACTGAAGCACATCCCGATGAAGTTGGCTGTAAACAGCGGTAATAATATCTGTACCATTCGTTAAGGATCACATGAGGAGTAGGTAGCAACAAAATAGTATCTTCATGTAGTGCACACAAAATTAGATGGCCGCGGCCTGCATGTCGTGCCAGCCGAGGCTTTGATATTATACCGAAAAACTTTAACCTGAACGGATGTACGTACGCCAACTATATGTGCCGACTATATGTGCCGACTGTACTGTCGGCGGGCGGGCGAAACTAACTCCCCACAAACAGCAAAGTTCGTACAGATAGTGGGCCTCGGTTTCAAGTCTCATCCGAAAGATGGGTTGGCCGGGCGAACGTGAAGGCTAAAATTAACGGTAGGGTTTCCTCCTTATAGCAATCACGATTTGCCTTCGGGTACGTTTTTATCTTTGGCTCTTTTGTTACCTGGGAGTTGAATTGGGTTATTGCCCATTATAAAAGTAGTAAGATTATCACTGATCCTACTGCTTTTGGGAGGGGGCCAAGTGATTCTGGTGTGGCGAGGACCTGGCATCAGATCAGGATTATTCTGATTTCAGGGCTGAATATATTTTTTTTTTATTGTAAATATTCAGTTCTGATTTTGGGATTTTCCCCCCATTTGTACATATACTTGAATTTGTACATGTATTTGTAATATATGGGATTTAGTACTAAACCCATGACCCGGCCTTAAATGACCGCAGCTGTTGATAGGCAAACCCCAATAAACAAAGGCAGGGATTGAAGCCCAAGTAGTGAAGTCACATGCTCTACACACTAGTGTACCAGTCCATCCCTGTATCACAACATCATAAACTCTCGGATAGATTTTCAAGTAATACTGCAGTGTATAAATAAAAAGAATTTTGCTTGTTTAAATGACGCCTGAAGTCTACAAAACTTTCAGAAAAAGCGGAGTATTCAACATTGAACCCTTCAACCCTGCAGCCAACTTTGCAAACACTGTAGATCCAGATGAGCCGGCTCATAACAAGCGGTCTCGTCAAGATCTACAGTATTGGTAACTATTTACTCCTCAAAAGAATTATGAACTAGGTAGCCAAAAATTAGAGTGAACCAGTCTGTTCCATTTATAATTAGAGTGAACCAGTGTGTTCCATTTATAATTAGAGTGAACCAGTCTGTTCCATTTATAAATAGAGTGAACCAGTCTGTTCAATTTATAACTAGAAATGGACGCTTGTCGACAAGCGCATGTGTATCCCCCTCCCCAGATACACAAGTAGTTTGAAAAAAGGGTGTTCGAGTTATGCTCCGGAGACAAAATCAGTGACGGAAAAACAAAGGGAGATAACTGAAGAATTAGTGATGCAAGAGTTGTCATTCTTGCGGGACACACCTTTAGGGTCGTGGTCTATGCATGTGTGAAGTTTCATGAAAATATTCCAAAGGGTGTTCGAGTTATGCTTCAGACACGAAATCAGTGCACGAAACAACAAAGGGAGATAACTAAGAAATTAACGACGCAAGAGTTGTCATTCTTACGTGCGACACACCTTTGGGTCGTCTTCTATGCATGTGTGAAGTTTAATAAACTAGAAAATGTGTTCATAGAACACGGATGTCCTACATATCGCTTTGATAATAAATGAGGCCAAATTGCAAGTCAAAATTTTCTTTTACCTGAGCATTAAAGTTTTTGAAGCACCAAGTATGTGACCTTCACCCTGGGCTTGGCGGGGGCAGGACAAACGTGGATTTGGCACAGGGCGGTAGAGGACCATTAGAGCAATGCATATATGAAATATGAAGCTGATCCGTGAAAGAAAACAGAAATTATAAGATATTTACCTGAGCGTTAAAGTTTTTGAAGCACTAAGTATATGATGTTAACCCTGGGCTTGGCGGGGGCGGGACGAACGTGGATTTGGCACAGGGCGGTAGAGGACCATTAGAGCAACGCATATATGAAAATATGAAGTTGATCCGTGAATGGAAAGAAAAATTATAAGATATTTACCTGAGCATTAAAGTTTTTGAAGCACCAAGTATGTGACCTTGACCCTGGGATTGGCGGGGGCAGGACGAACGTGGATTTGGCACAGGGCGGTAGAGGACCATTAGAGCAATGCGTATATGAAATATGAAGATGATCCATGAAAGAAAACAGAAATTATAAGATATTTACCCAAGCGTTAAAGTTTTTGAAGCACTAAGTATGTGACCTTGACCCTGGGCTTGGCGGGGGCAGGACGAACGTGGATTTGGCACAGGGCGGTAGACGACCATTAGAGCAACGCGTATATGAAATATGAAGTTGATCCGTGAATGGAAATAAAAATTATAAGATATTTACCCGAGCGTTAAAGTTTTTGGAAGCACCAAGTATGTGACCTTGACCCTGGGATTGGTGGGGCAGGACGAACGTGGATTTGGCACAGGGCGGTAGAGGACCATTAGAGCAATGCGTATATGAAATATGAAGATGATCCATGATCCATGAAAGAAAACAGAAAGTATAAGATATTTACCCAAGCGTTAATGTTTTTGAAGCACTAAGTATGTGACCTTGACCCTGGGCTTGACGGGGGCAGAACGAACGTGGATTTGGCACAGGGCGGTAGAGGACCATTAGAGCAATGCGTATATGCGTGTTCGAGTTATGCTTTGGATACAAAATCAGAACACGAAACAACAAAGGGAGATAAGTAAACAAGAATTCCGCGGAATCAGATGCCTCGCCTTGTCACGCCTTGACCTCGAGCCTGGGCCCGAAAGCAATTTTCACTGGCCCGAACATATTATACAATTATTGACTAGTGAACCATAGAATATCAGATTATATTCTATGGCTCACTAGTCAATAATTGTTTTATTATATGATAATAGTCTGTATATAGCACTTACGACCTTATGCTACTAGACAAAAATTGAAAAAGAATTTGAAAAAAAAAATGAAAAAAAAAAATGGAAAAAAAGTTTAAAAATTAAAAATATAATGCTTGCTACTGGAGCCCAGAATTTTTTTTAATAGTCCTATATTTATCTACATATATCTGCACAGGTCCACATAATGCCACAATATTTTCAACACAGTTTACGGAAATGTAATATAATCATTTACCTGTATAAATTACCTGTAAGTGGTCAGTGGTCAGTTGCACATGCTAGCACATGTACAGGTGAATAGTCTGTATATAGCACTTACGACCTTCTGCTACTGGACAAAAATTGAAAAATAATTTGAAAACAAAAATGAAAAAAAAAAAATGGAAAAAAAAAGTTTAAAAATAATAATGCTTGCTACTGGAGCCCAGATTTTTTTTCCAGTCAAACTGAACAATAATTTGAAGAAAAAAAATAATGAAAAAAAATAATGAAAAAAAAAAAAAAAAAAAAATTACAAAAAAAAGTTTAAAAATAATAATGCTTGCTATTGGAGACCAGATTTTTTTTTAATAGTCAACACAGTACCCAATGTAGTGATTTACCTGTATAAATTACCTGGTCAGCAGTGGTCAAGCAGTGGTCAAGCAGTGGACATCTGCACATGCTAGCCCATGCTTAGCACATGGTTCTCCCAGTTTCTATTGTTCTCTCTACAGGTAAGGTGTACAGAGCACACGAGAAAAGGTATACAGAGCAGACGAGAAAACAGGTCTTCATGCATTATTGTCCAGTTTGTAGAGTGCGCAAAACAAAAAAGGGAGATAACTGAAAAATTAGCTACGCAAGAGTTGTCATTCTTGTGCGCGACACACCTCCGGGTCGTGGTCTATGCATGTGTGAAGTTTCATGAAAATATTCCAAATGGGTGGTCGAGTTATGCTCCGGACAGGAAATCAGTGAGCGAAAACAAAAAAGGGAGATAACTCAAAAATTAGCTATGCAAGAGTTGTCATTCTTGTGCACGACACACCTTCGGTTCGTGGTCTAATTGAATGTGTTAAGTTTCATAAAAATATTCCAAAGGGTGGTCGAGTTATGGTCAATCAGTGCGCGAAACAAAAAAGGGAGATAACTAAAAAATTAGCTATGCAAGAGTTGTCATTCTTGTGCGCGACACACCTTCGGGTCGTGGTCTATGCATGTGTGAAGTTTCATGAAAATATTCGAAAGGGTGGTGGAGTTATGCTCCGGACACGAAATCAGTGCGAGAAACAAAAAAGGGAGATAACTCAAAAATTAGCTATGCAAGAGTTGTCATTCTTGTGCGCGACACACCTTCGGGTCGTGGTCTATGCATGTGTGAAGTTTCATGAAAATATTCCAAAGGGTGTTCGAGTTATGCTCCGGACAAGAAGTGTCTGCGGCGGACGCGGACGCGGCGCGCTGTCAAATCCATAGTATCCCCCGACGGTAGTCTGGGGGATACAATTAGAGTGAACCAGTCTGTTCCATTTATTTAGTGCTAATTGCTCTGAAATGCTCATCAACTTCCAAATGTCGTTTACATTTTAATGAAACCATATTTAGTAATTATGTCAGAATCGATATCACTGAAATACAGTAATATGATAAGGCAGCAGGGCTCCAGATAAGGAATTAGTAATTGAGTAGTTTCACTCCATCATTTCTGAAGCAACTGTTTACACATCAAAAGACAGCAATTATTTAATAGTTTGCTTCGAAATGAAAACATATCTTGGCATTTCATTAGAATTGTCTCCAAGGACACAATTCTAATGAAATACCAAGATGTGTTTTCATGGAAAATAAGAAAAATATGCTATATTTGTGGTCTGTTTATTGTTTTCTGCAGCATGATAAATGTCCCACAAAATTGAAATTGCTTTTTGATACTCGCTACTTCTGATTTCAATTTGGTTTTGGCAATTTTAATTGGGTATTTAAGCAAATACGCAGCTTATCTGGAGCTGTGAGGAAGAATATCTGACCCACAATTCCCTATGATGCCGAGAGTGGAATAAATTGTCCTAAGGGAGGTCACTCCTCATTCTCCAAGTTCAGAAACCTATTTACTAGACTGAGGCCAATTTCACTAAACTTTGTACAACAAAAATGTAAGAACTCTATAAGCTTTACACACTAATGTGACTCACTAAAGCAACCATTTTCCACCTACATGTAAGGATGATTAAACCTGAATGAATCAACAAAAGATTGCCCACATCAGTTGTTGATGCAAACTTTGTTAGTAACTAGTTATTCACATACAAACTTCTTAACCCTTAGACCGCTATCTTATTTATTTTGTCGTCTGCTGTTTATTTTCTATTTTCCAGTTTTATCATCAAAAACATGCTTTGACAGCACTTTAGAATAATTTACAACATGCTTTGACAGCAATTCAGAATCATTTCCATTGGTAATGATTCTGAAGTGCTGTCAAACCATGTTTTTATTGAGAAATAAGGCAAGATATAAAAGCAACAGCAGACGACAATTGTTGTGAGTAGCGGTCTAAGGGTTAGCGGGGGCAGGACGAATGTGGATTTGTCACAGGGTGGTAGAGGACCATTGGATCCGAGGAAGGAAACAGAAATTATAAGCCATTTAATGTACAAAGCTAATGAAATGGGCTATTCACTAGACTTTGTACAACTAAGAAGTTTGTAAGTGCAAAACTAACATCGACAACAAAGTTCGCATTAATGGCCAATTTTGAGTACTTAATGCATTTAATGACTGCTACATGTAGGTAGTAAATACATGTAGTAGCATTTGCTAAAGCAATTAATGTTTGAAGTAAAATTATTAAAATCTTCGTAAGAACGTTTTTATCGTATGAAGTTTTATAGTGAAACTGTCACTGCGGTGGGAAACACAATAGCATAATTAACCCTTTCACCCCTAAGTAACTGAATGGGCTGCGATATGTTAATTTTGCAACCAATCCAATCATTGCAAAATGATTTTCAGACTATTCCATTTATAACAAGAGTGCCGCAAGTCACAAAATACGCCCGTCGAATATGGGCCAGACAGCGAAGATGCAGAAATGTGAAGCTGTCACCAAGGCAAGAGACATTAATGAGAATTTGAAAGTCTATAGCATTATTTCTTCATCTCGTTGTGCTAAACATGTATACTAATTTAGGCAGAGATAGAAAAGTAGAGTGTAAAGTAGAAATGATAGGGAATTGGATTCAATAATGTAGAAAAAATGGCTAAGTTAAAAAGGTGATATTTTTGTTAAAAAATATTTTTTCGGCATAAAAACACCAAGGTGCACATCTTCAATATGTGTAGAAGACGTGTGTATAGTTTCAAAACGATCGACTGAACGGTTTCGGAGGAGTTGTGTACACAAACTCTGTACCGTATATAGAATTGCATAGAAAAATGTAGAAAAAATGGCCAAGTTAAAAAGGCGATATTTTTGTTAAAAAATATTTTTTCGGCCTAAAAACACCAAGGTGCACATCTTCAATATGTGTAGAAGACGTGTGTATAGTTTCAGAATGATCGACTGAACGGTTTCGGAGGAGTTGTGTACACAAACTCTGTACCGTATATAGAATTGTATAGAAAAATGTAGAAAAAATGGCTAAGTTAAAAAGGTGATATTTTTGTTAAAAAATATTTTTTCGCCATAGAAACACCAAGGTGCACATCTTCAATATGTGTAGAAGACGTGTGCATAGTTTCAGATCGATCGACTGAAAGGTTTCGGAGGAATTGTGTACACAAACTCTGTACCGTATATAGAAATGTATAGAAAAATGAAGAAAAAATGGCTAAGTTAAAAAGGCGATATTTTTGTTAAAAAATATTTTTTCGGCATAAAAACACCAAGGTGCACATCTTCAATATGTGTTGTGTACACGAACTATGCGCTTTTTTTTTCAGCCGCCCGCCCGCACCCGCCCGCCCGCCGTGCGGTAAAACATAATACGTACCGTTTTTTAAAAACGGTCGTATAAAAAGGGGGTATTTGTTGTTCTCAAAAATATGAAAATTACTTTCAAACAGTGCAGATCCTGATGAGACGGCTAGTTACGAGCCGGCTCATCTGAAGCTACACTGTTTGCATAAACCGATATAGCGGGCTTTCAGGTTCAGAGGGTTAAAGGATATGTGATGGCGAGAGATTGCTGCTGGGTCTGGCCGCCATCGTCCACCGGAGCTCAGGCAAATATCTGCAATACAATACCATACACACATACAATATAATATGACAGCCATGCAATATAGTTATTTAACCAGGTGCTCTAAAATTCATAGAGGATCTTTAGAGTGAGGATTTAACTCATTGCATGCTGGGAAACTTGTGGGCTATAAATAGTTCAAAACTAGCGGACAAAAATTCATCATATTTTCTTGTATTTCTCCCCGTAAATATCATGAATATGTCTGGGAATTTCATTAGAATTTAGTCCTGAGGACTCAATTCAAACTAGATTGGTCAGTAAGCGAGGCTTACGGAATACCGCGTGGGCCCAGGTACCCCTAAATATATAATATTTTCCAAGTGTGTGGGCTTGTGACCTTGACTCTGGGCTTAGCGGGGGCGGCATGAATGTGAATGAGAAGCAGATCCGAGCAAGGAAATAGAAGTTATAACCGATTTCTCTGATGTTAAGTTTTGTAAAGAGACTAAGTATGTGATCTTGACCTTGGGATCAGCGGGGATATGTCACAGCATGATAGTAGAGCCTTAGAGGAATGCATGCATGAAATATTAAGAATTTTAGTTGAAGTTATAACATATTTCTCTGATGTTAAGTTTTGTAAAGAGACCATATATTTGACCTTGACCTTGGGATCAGCGGGGGTTGGACGGTCGTGGATTTGGCACAGCATGGTAGTAGAGCCAGCCTTACAGGAATGCATGTGTGAAATATTAAGCATTTTAGATGAAGGAAATAGAAGTTATAACAATATTTCTCTGATGTTAAGTTTTGTAAAGAGACTGAGTATTTGACCTTGACCATGGGATCAGCGGGGGTTGGACGGTCGTGGATTTGGCACAGCATGGTAGTAGAGCCTTACAGGAATGCATGTGTGAAATATTAAGGATTTTCAAAGAAGGAAATAGAAGTTATAACAATATTTCTCTGATGTTAAGTTTTGTAAAGAGACTAAGTATTTGACCTTGACCATGGGATCAGCAGGGGTTGGACGGTCGTGGATTTGGCACAGCATGGTAGTAGAGCCTTAGAGGAATGCATGTGTGAAATATTAAGCATTTTAGATGAAGGAAATAGAAGTTATAAAAATATTTCTCTGATGTTAAGTTTTGTAAAAGAGACTAAGTACTTGACCTTGGGATCAGCGGGGGTTGGACGGTCGTGGATTTGGCACAGCATGATAGTAGAGCCTTAGAGGAATGCATGTGTGAAATATTAAGCATTTTAGATGAAGGAAATAGAAGTTATAAAAATATTTCTCTGATGTTAAGTTTTGTAAAAGAGACTAAGTACTTGACCTTGGGATCAGCGGGGGTTGGACGGTCGTGGATTTGGCACAGCATGGTAGTAGAGCCTTACAGGAATGCATGTGTGAAATATTAAGCATTTTAGATGAAGGAAATAGAAGTTATAAAAATATTTCTCTGATGTTAAGTTTTGTAAAAGAGACTAAGTACTTGACCTTGGGATCAGCGGGGGTTGGACGGTCGTGGATTTGGCACAACATGGTAGTAGAGCCTTACAGGAATGCATGTGTGAAAAATATTAGGCATTTTAGATGAAGGAAATAGAAGTTATAACAATATTTCACTGATGTTAAATTTTGTAAAAAAGACTAAGTATTTGACCTTCACCATGGGATCAGCGGGGGTTGGACGGTCGTGGATTTGGCACAGCATGGTAGTAGAGCCTTACAGGAATGCATGTGTGAAATATTAAGCATTTTAGATGAAGGAAATAGCAGTTATAACAATATTTCTCTGATGTTAAATTTACGGACGCACGCACGCACGCACGCACGCACGCACGCACGCACGCACGCACGCACGCACGCACGCACGCACGCACGCACGCACGGACAACCTGACTCCAGTATACACCCCCACAACTCGTTGCGGGGGGTATAATGAAATTTCAAGACATATTTACAGACAGAAATAAAACATACACTCCTAATTCGTTTGGCGGATATTTTTGCCGTTAGCATGCAAAGAGTTAATACAATATTTATTAGACATTATTTATTGTTGTGATTTTTATGAAATCAGTCAACACGTTTAATTAATATTTAACTAAATCAACACAAACGTTTTTATATTTTAAACATAACCACATATAAGCTGTACTGATCACCCATTATGTTTTCTGGAGCAGCATTATTGCATATTTATTACACTAGTGTATTGTGACTTGTAATATATTGCGTTTTTACGCTGCAAAACAAATTTTATGCAACCAGGTGAACTGTTTATTCAAACATGTAGCTGATTTTGATTCAAACATGTAGCTGATTATTCAAACATGTAGCTGATTATTGTGAAATAATGCACGAGTGATTGGGCCATTACACTAAACAAATGAGTGAGCTTAGCAAACCGATTTTGTTAGTGGTAGGATTCAATCAGGGGTGCATTATTTCACGAGAATCAACTCGCCTGGTTAAATACACATTTTCTTACATCTTACTGTATAAAAGCACAACCAACACAGTAGAAAATATGTCCAAGAGATGTGTAAATTAATTTCTAGAGGCAGGCATTCACACAGTCTTATCAGCAACTGTACTGTTCACCATCAATCTGTGAAACATCCATCATGATTCTAACAAACAGTATGTAAAGTCATAAATGAAACACGCCATGCAACTTTGTACCTTCGGACATCTGCATAACTTTATGAAATACGTTTACAAAATTTACAATATTTTCTGTAAATGGCATCAAAAGTTGACATTATGAAATTACGCAAATGTCCGAAGGTATAAAATCGCATGGCGTGTCACAAATGTCATAACCCCCATTTCTCTAACTACAGCCACATACGAGCAAATCAATTTCACCTTTTCCATTTTGTAAACACAAACGCCACGAGCACAATGACATGTCCAGCGAGGAGAGCCAGCTGGAAGAATCTATTCAGGAAGATTTCCTCGGAGACGAGTCGCCAATTCACCGTCCACACATAGAAGAACTGACGACCGAGATTGAAAGACATCATGATGTAGCCCCAGGGGTTGACAAGCAGGAACGGAAGCCCTAGAACTATCTGGAATCACATTTGGACTATTGTACATTCGGCAATAAAACCACTGAACCACTGAGACAGTGAAAGTGAAATGGTTTAATCTCCCAGCAACAGCTAAGGTCTTACAGAGACGGGACCACAATTTAAAGTCTCATCTGACAGACAAGTGGGATGGAAATACTATGTCCGTATAGTTCACAACTAGGATAAGGATTGAACTCACACCTCCGGTATAGATGCCCAACGCCATATCCCCTGCGCCACAGCCTATCCCTACTGTCTGTTTCACGAAAGCTGCCCAAATTTTACAGCTATATAGACAATTCAAAAACAATATTATTTTCGATAATATTAAATTAAAGGAAAATTTAAGAATGAGCCTTCTTTTTATTTCGTGAAATTCGGTCAAATATTGATTTTATTACGAAAAATTGATTTGTCTATGGGAATTTAACATGGGGGAAAAAGTGGTAAGGAAGTGTCGGAGGAGTCAAAAAAGCGAAAAAATTTGGAAATTGACTCCGAAACCTGACTAGATAGTTTGGATATGATCTAACTAAGAAAACAAAAGTTAATTTTAAAAATCGGTCCAGTATTTCTAAAATTCAAAAATATTTCCCCATGTTAAATCCCCATAGACATCTTCACTAACATGGGGAAATTTTGTTTTCGCAATAAAATCAATATTTGACCAAATTTCACGAAATAAAAAGAAGGCTCATTCTTAAATTATCCTTTAATTTAATATTATCGAAAAAAATATGGTTTTTTAATTGTTTATATGGCCGGAAAATTTGGGCAGCTTTCGTGAAACAGACAGTAGGGTGAAAGATGCCCAATGCCATATCCCCAGGGCCACAGCCCATCCCTAGGGTGAAGATTGAACTCACAACCTCCGGTATTGATGCCCAATGCCATATCCCCTGGACACAGCCCATCCCTACGGTGAAGATGGAATGGAATGGACTTATGCTTAATGGCCCATCAAAAAATTGAACTCACAACCTCCAGTATTGATGCCCAATGCCATATCCACTGGACACAGCCCATCCCTACGGTGAAGATGGAATGGAATGGACTTATGCTTAATGGCCCATCAAAAAATTGAACTCACAACCTCCAGTATCGATGCCCAATGCCATATCCACTGGACACAGCTCATCCCTAGGGTGAAGATTGAACTCACAACCTCCGGTATTGATGCCCAATGCCATATCTCCTGGACACGGCCCATCCATAGGGTGAAGATTGAACTCACAACCTGCGGTATTGATGCCCAATGCCATATCCCCTGGACACGGCCCATCCATAGGGTGAACATTGAACTCACAACCTCCGGTATTGATGCCCAATGCCATATCCCCTGGACACGGCCCATCCATAGGGTGAACATTGAACTCACAACCTGCAGTATTGATACCCAATGCCATATCTCCTGGACACGGCCCATCCATAGGGTGAACATTGAACTCACAACCTCCGGTATTGATGCCCAATGCCATATCCCCTGGGCCACAGCCCATCCCTAAGGTGAAGACTGAACTCGCAACCTCTGGTATTGATGCCCAATGCAATATCCCCTGGACACGGCCTATCCCTAGGGTGAAGATTGAACTCACAACCTCCGGCATTGATGCCTAATGCCATATCACCTGGACACGGCCCAACCTGAACTCACAACCTCCAGTATTGATGCCCAATGGCATATCCCCTGGACAGGCCCATCGCAAGGGTGAAGATTGAACTGACAACCTCCGTTATTGATACCCAATGTCATATCTCCTGGACACTGCCCATCCATAGGGTGAAGATTGAACTGACAACCTCCGGTATTGATGCCCAATGCCATATCTCCTGGACATTGCCCATCCATAGGGTGAAGATTGAACTGACAACCTCCGTTATTGATACCCAATGTCATATCCCCTGGACACGGCCCATCCATAGGGTGAAGATTGAACTCACAACCTCCGGTATTGATGCCCAATGTCATATCTCCTGGACACGGCCCATCCATAGGGTGAAGATTGAACTCACAACCTCCGGTATTGATGCCCAATGCCATATCCCCTGGGCCACAGCCCATCCCTAGGATGAAGATGCCGAATGCCATATCCCCAGGGCCACAGCCCATCCCTAGGGTGAAGATTGAACTCACAATCTCTGGTATTGATGCCCAATGCCATATCCCCTGGGCCACAGCCCATCCCTAGGGTGAAGATTGAACTCACAACCTGCGGTATTGATGCCCAATGCCATATCCCCTGGGCCACAGCCCATTCCTAGGATGAAGATTGAACTCACAAACTGCGGTATTGATGCCCAATGCCATATCCCCTGGGCCACAGCTCATCCCTAGGGTGAAGATTGAACTCACAACCTCCGTTATTAATATCCAATGCCATATCTCCTGGACACGGCCCATCCATAGGGTGAAGATTGAACTCACAACCTCCGGTATTGATGCCCAATGCCATATCTCCTGGACACTGCCCATCCATAGGGTGAAGATTGAACTCACAACCTCCAGTATTGATGCCCAATGCCATATCTCCTGGACACTGCCCATCCATAGGGTGAAGATTGAACTCACAACCTCCGGTATTGATGCCCAATGCCATATCCCCTGGACACTGCCCATCCATAGGGTGAAGATTGAACTCACAACCTGCGGTATTGATACCCAATGCCATATACCCTGGACACGGCCCATCCCTAGGGTGACGATTGAACTCACAACCTGCGGTATTGATGCCCCATGCCATATCCTCTGGGCACTGCCCATCCATAGGGTGAAGATTGAACTCACAACCTGCGGTATTGATGCCCAATGCCATATCTCCTGGACACGGCCCATCCCTAGGGTGAAGATTGAATGGAATGGAATAGTGCTTAACGGCCCATCAACAAGATTGAACTCACAACCTCCGGTATTGATGCCCAATGATATATCCCTAGACACGGCCCATCCCTAGGGTGAAGATTGAACTCACAACCTCCGGTATAGATGCCCAATGCCATATCCGCTGGGCCACAGCCTATCCCTACGGTGAAGATTGAATGGAATGGTATGGTGCTTTACGGCCCATCAACCAGATTGAACTCACAACCTCCGGTATTGGTGCCCAATGCCATATCCCCTGGGCCACAGCCCATCCCTAGGGTGAAGATTGAATGGAAAGCAATTGTGCTTAACGGCCCATCCAAAAGATTGAACTCACAACCTCCGGTATTGATGCCCAATGCCATATTACCTGGGCCACGGCCCATCTCTAGGGTGAGGATTGAACTCGCAACCTGCGGTATTGATACCCAATGCCATATCCCCTGGGCCACAGCCATCCCTAGGGTGAAGATTGAACTCACAACCTACGGTATTGATACCCAATGCCATATCTCCTGGACACGGCCCATCCATAGGGTGAAGATTGAACTCACAACCTCCGGTATTGATGCCCAATGCCATATCTCCTGGACACTGCCCATCCATAGGGTGAAGATTGAACTCACAACCTCCAGTATTGATGCCCAATGCCATATCTCCTGGACACTGCCCATCCATAGGGTGAAGATTGAACTCACAACCTCCGGTATTGATGCCCAATGCCATATCCCCTGGACACTGCCCATCCATAGGGTGAAGATTGAACTCACAACCTGCGGTATTGATACCCAATGCCATATACCCTGGACACGGCCCATCCCTAGGGTGACGATTGAACTCACAACCTGCGGTATTGATGCCCCATGCCATATCCTCTGGGCACTGCCCATCCATAGGGTGAAGATTGAACTCACAACCTGCGGTATTGATGCCCAATGCCATATCTCCTGGACACGGCCCATCCCTAGGGTGAAGATTGAATGGAATGGAATAGTGCTTAACGGCCCATCAACAAGATTGAACTCACAACCTCCGGTATTGATGCCCAATGATATATCCCTAGACACGGCCCATCCCTAGGGTGAAGATTGAACTCACAACCTCCGGTATAGATGCCCAATGCCATATCCCCTGGGCCACAGCCCATCCCTAGGATGAAGATGCCGAATGCCATATCCCCAGGGCCACAGCCCATCCCTAGGGTGAAGATTGAACTCACAATCTCCGGTATTGATGCCCAATGCCATATCCCCTGGGCCACAGCCCATCCCTAGGGTGAAGATTGAACTCACAACCTACGGTATTGATGCCCAATGCCATATCCCCTGGGCCACAGCTCATCCCTAGGGTGAAGATTGAACTCACAATCTCCGGTATTGATGCCCAATGCCATATCCCCTGGGCCACAGCCCATCCCTACGGTGAAGATTGAACTCACAACCTGCGGTATTGATGCCCAATGCCATATCCGCTGGGCCACAGCCCATCCCTACGGTGAAGATTGAATGGAATGGTATGGTGCTTTACGGCCCATCAACCAGATTGAACTCACAACCTCCGGTATTGGTGCCCAATGCCATATCCCCTGGGCCACAGCCCATCCCTAGGGTGAAGATTGAATGGAAAGCAATTGTGCTTAATGGCCCATCCAAAAGATTGAACTCACAACCTCCGGTATTGATGCCCAATGCCATATTACCTGGGCCACGGCCCATCTCTAGGGTGAGGATTGAACTCGCAACCTGCGGTATTGATACCCAATGCCATATCCCCTGGGCCACAGCCATCCCTAGGGTGAAGATTGAACTCACAACCTACGGTATTGATACCCAATGCCATATCCCCTGGGCCATGGCCCCACTAGGGTGAAGATTGAACTCACAACCTCCGGTATTGATGCCCAATGCCATATTCCCAGGGCCACAGCCCATCCCTAGGGTGAAGATTGAACTCACAACCTCTGGTATTGATGCCCAATGCCATATCCCCTGGAAACTGCCCATCCATAGGGTGAAGATTGAATTCACAACCTCCGGTATTGATACCCAATGCCATATCCCCTGGGCCATGGCCCCCCTAGGGTGAAGATTTAACTCATAACCTCCGGTATTGATGCCCAATGCCATATCCCCTGGACACAGCCCATCCCTAGGGTGAAGATTGAACTCACAACCTCCGGTATTGATGCCCAATGCCATATCCCCTGGACACAGCCCATCCCTAGGGTGAAGATTTAACTCGCAACCTCCGGTATTGATGCACAATGCCATATCTCCTGGACACAGCCCATCCCTAGGGTGAAGATTTAACTCACAACCTCCGGTATTGATGCCCAATGCCATATCTCCTGGACACTGCCCATCCCTAGGGTGAAGATCCTAGGTATTGAGACAGAATCATGATATAGTGCTAGGCGTCCTTACTATGCCGAATTGATTAAGATTCACCATTAATATACAAATCATGTAATATACATCATGTACATGTACAGCCCCATCCTCCAAGATATCAGTGAAGAGGTTTGACTGATAGTTCAATGGCAGCAATAAGATAGTCATCTTTCATTCCAATTCTCTTCACACTGTTTATTTTTTCGTTCCAATCCCTTCACTGTCACACAATTTATTTATCTAAATCGTTATTCAACTAGAAATGGACGCTTGTCGACAAGCGCATGTGTATCCCCCTCCCCAGATACACAAGTAGTTTGAAAAAAGGGTGTTCGAGTTATGCTCCGGAGACAAAATCAGTGACGGAAAAACAAAGGGAGATAACTAAAGAATTAGTGATGCAAGAGTTGTCATTCTTGCGGGACACACCTTTAGGGTCGTGGTCTATGCATGTGTGAAGTTTCATGAAAATATTCCAAAGGGTGTTCGAGTTATGCTCCAGACACGAAATCAGTGCACGAAACAACAAAGGGAGATAACTAAAAAATTAACGACGCAAGAGTTGTCATTCTTACGTGCGACACACCTTTGGGTCGTCTTCTATGCATGTATGAAGTTAGACTAGAATAATAAACTAGAAAATGTGTTCATAGAACACGGATGTCCCACATATCGCTTTGATAATAAATGAGGCCAAATTGCAAGTCAAAATTTTCTTTTACCTGAGCGTTAAAGTTTTTGAAGCACCAAGTATGTGACCTTGACCCTGGGCTTGGCGGGGGCAGGACAAACGTGGATTTGGCACAGGGCGGTAGAGGACCATTAGAGCAATGCATATATGAAATATGAAGCTGATCCGTGAAAGAAAACAGAAATTATAAGATATTTACTGAGCGTTAAAGTTTTTGAAGCACTAAGTATATGATGTTAACCCTGGGGCTTGGCTGGGGGCGGGACGAACGTGGATTTGGCACAGAACGGTAGAGGACCATTAGAGCAACGCATATATGAAAGATATGAGTTGATCCGTGAATGGAAAGAAAAATTATAAGTATTTACCTGAGCATAAAGTTTTTTGAGCACCAAGTATGTGACCTTGACCCTGGGATTGGCGGGGGCAGGGACGAACGTGGATTTGGCACAGGGCGGTAGAGGACCATTAGAGCAATGCGTATATGAAATATGAAGATGATCCATGAAAGAAAACAGAAATTATAAGATATTTACCCGAGCGTTTAAATTTGTTTTTGAAGCACTAAGTATGTGACCTTGACCCTGGGCTTGGCGGGGGCAGGACGAACGTGGATTTGGCACAGGGCGGTAGACGACCATTAGAGCAACGCGTATATGAAATATGAAGTTGATCCGTGAATAGAAATAAAAATTATAAGATATTTACCTGAGCGTTAAAGTTTTTGAAGCACCAAGTATGTGACCTTGACCCTGGGATTGGTGGGGCAGGACGAACGTGGATTTGGCACAGGGCGGTAGAGACCATTAGAGCAATGCGTATATGAAATATGAAGATGATCCATGATCCATGAAAGAAAACAGAAAGTATAAGATATTTACCCAAGCGTTAATGTTTTTGAAGCACTAAGTATGTGACCTTGACCCTGGGCTTGCGACGGGGGCCAGACGAACGTGGATTTGTCCACAGGGCGGTAGAGGACCATTAGAGCAATGCGTATTACTGCGTGTTCGAGTTATGCTCTGGATACAAAATCAGAGCACGAAACAACAAAGGGAGATAAGTAAACAAGAATTCCGCGGAATCAGATGCCTCGCCTTGTCCCCGCCTTGACCTCGAGCCTGGGCCCGAAAGCAATTTTCACTGGCCCGAACATATTATACAATTATTGACTAGTGAACCATAGAATATCAGATTATATTCTATGGCTCACTAGTCAATAATTGTTTTATTATATGATAATAGTCTGTATATAGCACTTACGACCTTATGCTACTAGACAAAAATTGAAAAAGAATTTGAAAAAAAAAATGAAAAAAAAAAATGGAAAAAAAGTTTAAAAATTAAAAATAATAATGCTTGCTACTGGAGCCCAGAATTTTTTTTAATAGTCCTATATTTATCTACATATATCTGCACAGGTCCACATAATGCCACACTATTTTCAACACAGTTTACGGAAATGTAATATAAATTACCTGTAAGTGGTCAGTGGTCAGTTGCACATGCTAGCACATGCACAGGTGAATAGTCTATTGGAGACCAGATTTTTTTTTAATAGTCCTATATTTATCTACATATATCTGCAGAGGTCCACATAATGCCACAATATTTTCAACACAGTACCCAATGTAGTGATTTACCTGTATAAATTACCTGGTCAGCAGTGGTCAAGCACTGGACATCTGCACATGCTAGCACATGGTTTTCCCAGTTTCTATTGTTCTCTCTACAGGTAAGGTGTACAGAGCACACGAGAAAAGGTGTACAGAGCAGACGAGAAAACAGGTCTTCATGCATTATTGTCCAGTTTGTAGAGTGCGCAAAACAAAAAAGGGAGATAACTGAAAAATTAGCTACACAAGAGTTGTCATTCTTGTGCGCGACACACCTCCGGGTCGTGGTCTATGCATGTGTGAAGTTTCATGAAAATATTCCAAAGGGTGGTCGAGTTATGCTCCGGACAGGAAATCAGTGAGCGAAAACAAAAAAGGGAGATAACTCAAAAATTAGCTATGCAAGAGTTGTCATTCTTGTGCACGACACACCTTCGGTTCGTGGTCTAATTGAATGTGTTTCATGAAAATATTCCAAAGGGTGGTCGAGTTATGGTCAATCAGTGCGCGAAACAAAAAAGGGAGATAACTAAAAAATTAGCTATGCAAGAGTTGTCATTCTTGTGCGCAACACACCTTCGGGTCGTGGTCTATGCATGTGTGAAGTTTCATGAAAATATTCGAAAGGGTGGTGGAGTTATGCTCCAGACACGAAATCAGTGCGAGAAACAAAAAAGGGAGATAACTCAAAAATTAGCTATGCAAGAGTTGTCATTCTTGTGCGCGACACACCTTCGGGTCGTGGTCTATGCATGTGTGAAGTTTCATGAAAATATTCCAAAGGGTGTTCGAGTTATGCTCCGGACAAAAAGTGTCTGCGGCGGATGCGGACGCGGACGGCGGATGCGGACCGCGGACGCGGCGCGCTGTCAAATCCATAGTATCCCCCTAAAGAGATAAGTTCCAAATACTAGAAGTTGTCTGACCTGTGTGCTGGCACAGATGGTGAGATTCTTGGCCGTGTCCATCACACCGCCTCGTACCAGCAACAACAACAGCAGGGCCGGCGCAAACAACAGCACGTTCATCTTTATAGAGACGGCAACACTGGAAGGTATTTGTGGCTGTGACTGGAGAAATGTGGCTTATGTGTTTTTGTGACTAGTGTAGATCCAGATAAGGCTGTGCATCCGCAGGCTGATCAGGATCTGCACTGTTTGCTATTCCATCAATGAAACACATCTGTCGTGCTTCTAACAAGCAATATAGATTGCTATCAGGCTACATACGTGTAATTTGATCAGGAGCCACACTGGTCACAAATCTCAAAAGCCCCATTAAAGTACAATGCTCATGGTTGGGAGAGAGAATTACCTCACACAGGTTGAAGTAATGGACGGAGGTCTATAAATACATTAAATATGCCGAAAAACATCTATAAATACATTAAATGTGCCTAAAAACATCAATAAAAAATAAAAATAAGCTAAAAAAATAGTTTTTGCTCCCTCCATATACGAGTCTATATGGAGGGAGTAAAAAACATTTTTTTAGCTTATTTTTTTTTTCCTTTATTGATGCTTTTAGGTATATTTAATGTATTTATAGACCTCGGTCCGTTACTTCAACCTGTGTTACCTCATTGTTGTATATCGCTGTGTTTAGCCAATATTTATTTTATTATCAAATTGACAAAACAATCACGGCTCATGCAGAATTTTGTGGTAATGTTCGACATAATTTTAATATGGAAGATTTTTAATCAATATTGGCAATGTGATATGTCGGGTGGACCCAATTTGCAGAACTTCAAAATCAAGTCCAGGAATATCCTCATACACAGAAAATGGACACATAATATTGATGTCCAGTAGCATTATAAAGCCATTTAAGTCCCGTAATACCTGTATATGAAGCATCCCAGCGACCACCGATCATTGAGGAACATCGCCATGGCAACGTAGAGAAACACCATGGCAACAGGGTCATTAAACATGCGCAGGATGTAGATGGAGTGGATACGGTACGACGCACAGCACATGAAGAAGAACACATATGGTGGCACCTGTGGACAAAACTTAATTTTTGAAAAGTGATATCAAGTTTAAGCTAAGGGTGATTCCAAAATTAAACGTGTGGAGGGTGGGTGGGGGGGGGGGGGGGGCCAGTGAATAACAGTAATTATTTAATTATGGGCTCCAGTGAAAACCGGCAATTATTTAATTATGGGATCGAGTGAAACACTACAAAACATTAATGGTGGTATCGGTAATTACCATACGTCACATCCCGCGCGTTTTTGTCCACTTGAGCGAAAATATAAGCGCGGGAAATTGTGGGTTCGCAGTGTAAAACTGCAAAAAATTAATGGTGGTATCGGTAATTACCATACGTCTCGTCACAGACATAGAATACAGAGATTGGCAGGTTCCTATTAATGCTATTTATTGTACTAAATTTCAGGTGAAATTGAGTTTTCCGCATACATTACATGCACGTATGTACGTAGAACGCAATTCGAACTAGCATGGTTTTATAAATACATGTATGTGCATACGTACATGTAGAACGCAAATCCAACACACATGCTGTCTACACATGCATGGGCAAATCGTATTTCAAAAAGCGGAAGGCGAGATCGAGAGCGCAAATATGCAAGATTGTAACATAAAAAAAATATACCGCCGTACCCACCCATCCCCTACTAGCACATTTGCAACATATCCTTTTCGGTCTAGCTGCACACCTGATGGTGTTTACAATCATCAGTCGGTAATCCATTTTCACGTGCAAAGTGTGACTGACCTTTAGAACTTGGCGGAAATGAACATACCAAAACCACGCTATGTAGTCGCTCACGTCATCGAATTGACGCATTAGCTTGTGCAGTTTCACATTTGTTTGATTTCTTGATAAAAGCAAGATTTGGCAGCACATGAGAATCGTCTCCTAAGTAAGACAATTTTCATATTTTGTCAAAATATGTTTTTGTAAAGAAATACAAATGTACCAATATATTCAGGTTTTCTTTTCACATTTGTCTGATGACTTAATAAAACATGTTTTGGCAACACATAAGAATCGTCTCCTTAGACGAGTGTAATATTTTGTAAAAAAAAATGGTTTTCACATTTGTTTGATTTCTTAGACCGTGCAAACATGGTGGCGAGGAAATATGATCGATTACACACCGTGAAAATCTTGTTTGAACGTAAATGTCAATTGTCACGTAGGCCATTTCAGTTTACCGCGCGTTACGTCAGCTGTTATTCTAAGTACGTTTGGTCATTACTTTCCTTCGTTTATAAGGTGGGTCAGTAATTTTTATTGATGGGTGGTGGGGTTGACTTTTTTTTTTTATATGGATGGGTGGTGGGGCTGGTTTTTTTTTTTATTGACAGGGGGGTGGTTTTTTTTCTTATTTTTTCCAAATGATGGGGTTGGTGGGTTCGTAATATTTTTAGAATTGATGGTTGCCCCGGGGGGCAAGAAAATTGTTATTGATGGGTGGTGGGGTTTGAAAAAAAGTTCCGCCTACCCCCCCCCCCCCCAACGATTAATTCTGGAATTGCCCTAATAAACATGTAAAAATACAGAGGTACACTTCTACCACTTCAGAGCTGAGCCAGGATAAACTTTGAGATCAAAAGAAACTAGAAAATGTGTTCATAGAACACGGATGCCCCACATATCACTTTGATAATAAATGAGGCCAAATTCCAAGTGAAAAGTTTTTTTTACCTGAGCATTAAAGTTTTGTGACGGACGGACGGACGGACGGGACGGACAAGGGTAACACTAAATGCCCCCTCCACTATCGTGGTGGGGCATAAAAAGTTTATGTGGCATTCTATTTATCAGTTTATATTGTATGCTAAAAAATGTACAATATACACAGACTGTTAATTTTTTTTAAATAACAGACTTATTAATGTGGCATCATTACAGTCCATAAGCAGCTGGTAAAATATGTGTCTGTGACTGGAGAAAATGGGCTTATGGGATTTGTGACCAGTGTAGATCCATGTAACCTGATAATAATATATATATTGCTTATTAGAAGTGTTTCATTGATGGAATGGTGAACAGTGTAGATTCTGATCCAACTGTGTGGATGTACAGGCTGATCTGGATCTACACTGGTCACAAAACCCATAAGCCCCATTTCTATAGTCACAGCCACAGTATGACTTCGGTTTTATTGGTGCAGTTCCTGAGCAGCTAGCACATTCATGCAGTCGGATAGTTCTAAAGAGTTATATAGGCCATGAATGGACTTCGCAGATGAGGTCAATTCTTTACTCGACTAGACAAAAAGTCAGCAAGCCCTTTTTGTCATGGTGAATCATATTTATTATTGTGAACTGAATTGGTAATTTCTTACCCTTTTTGCGTGCCTGTATACACTGAAGACGACTAGGAGAGAGATGAGGTAGATGGCAGTGAAGACATATTGGGCCCTCCGCACATTGCTACCATGGTCTGTGATGTAATACAGTAGGCCGTATATATACACAAACCCCGCCGGGTAACTGCAATATTAAATATAGATAAGTTTTTCATGTTTTTTTGGCTTCAGTATAAATATACAGGTGTTCAGTATATTGTGGGGGGATACCGGTACTATTTGCATACAGCCTCAGGTAAACAATACATTGTAGGGAGATACCGGTACTCGGTTCATTATCTCGGCATTACCTTTTCTAATGACTTAATCATATTGATAACATTACTAAAAAGGCAAATCAAGCTTTAGGCTTCCTGAGTAGAAACATCAAGGTACACTCTGAACTACTGAAATCTACTGCTTACAAGACCCTCGTACGTCCCCAGCTGGAGTACTGCTCTTCAGTCTAGTCATCACACACCGAAAGTCATAAACCAGATCGAAAGTGTACAAAACCGAGCAGCTCGCTGGGTAAAACACGATTATGCCAGAACTTCAAGTGTCACTGCAATGAGGTCCCTTGAACTCCGTTGCATTGATCAGAGATTAATCATGTTCTATAAAATTATTAATTCACTTGTCGCTATGCCAATCCCAGAATATATAACCCTAAATCCTAGACCAAGTAGATCCTCACACCATCTGGCCTACCAAACATCCGCAGACTATTAGAAGCACTCCTAAAACCCAAGAACTATTATACCTTGGAACTCCCTCCACCCCTCTATTGTGGTCCTTCCACTCCCCTAGTTCAGCTTGGATGTAAGCCAAGTTGAACATGCCTCTCCATAGTTTGTCTGTCCTGCTGTTTTTAACACTCTGAATTTCTCTACATGCTGTTATCTTTTACTCAACTAACAGCCTTGTCGGTGACACGCAAAAGTCTAGGTCCCCAATATGGGTTTAACTATCTGGAAGATAGATAGATAGTACTACTGTACTACTAGTGATCATGTAGAGAACTTACACCAGCGGTCCTGTGTCCCCCTTCAGCTGCGTGTAGTCATACGTCCCATTTACAACACCCTCCACCTCCTGCATGTACGCCACCCAGTCTATCTCCGTGTCTGAAAATAGGTAGAGGATATGTTGAGAAATCACCAGATCTTGCAGGCCTGGCATTGAAGTAGACTAGCTGGCTGTTGCCATATGGATCCATATTTTATGAATACTAAAGGTTTTGTACAAATTTCAGTACTTCAAAATTGCTAAAACATTGATGTGAATCGAAAACCGAGTGCTGTCGATTACTACTATCGATTACCATATACATGTACAGCTGAATCTCGTTATCTCGATATCGTTTATCTCGAAATACCTGCTTATCTCGATATACGTCTCAGTTCCCGGCAGAATTCCCTATATAGATCATATATTTTACTCCTGATAACTCGATATCGGATACGTCGATATATCGGTTTAGTCGAAGTGGAAATCTAGTCCCGATAGTATGTAGTATGTTTCTTTCACATTTTCATTCTGATATGTTGATGCAAAAATTAAGCGTCCGGCGCTGCCAAGTCTGAATCAGCGCGATTATCTCAGGTAAGTTTTCACACGTCTATAGAAACCAAAGACACCACCGCCGCTAAAATGCGTTTAAAGTTGCATGACCAGTTCAAGCAGTTCACTTAACATGGGAATTAATCAATTAAACAGCTTAGAATAAACTGAAGCCGCGATTTAAGAAAACCCGGAAATAAATTAAAGAGGCATTCTGAAGCAATTTTGTTTGCATTTTTTTCCGATAAATTTGGCGAATTGTTATCTCGAAGTTCGGATATGTCGATATATTTTCAGCAGTCCATTCGACTTTGAGATAACGAGAATTACCTATAGCTAAGATTATCTGATCTATATTAGTATACAAGAAACGAGGCAAAGCCACGAAGGCCAGGTTTTTTCCAAGCATAGACACTTTGATAACATAATTATACCCACTTTTGGCAGACTAGATGGCTGTGGCCTGCATGTCGCGCCTTGGGGCGAGGCATGGACACTAAAAAAAGAGATATAGTAGATGGAAAAACTTTAACCAAAAAACTTTAACCAGACACACGGACGTACGGACAGACGTATGCCAAAATGCCGACTATATTGCGCTTTCCGCAAGCGGGCGCGACAATGATGATAAACACCCATGTGAAGTATCAAGGTAATGGGTGAAGCAGTTGCAGAGATATAGTACACGAAAAAAACTTTAACAAAAAAATTCAAAGTAATTTGACATTGGGCACAGGGGCCGCACGGTTGAGGGGTAGAATGAAAATATGGATGATGATAAACACCCATGTGAAGTTTCAAGGTAATGGGCGAAGCAGTTGCAGAGATATAGTATAACAAAAAACTTTAACCAAAAAACTTTTAACCAGACGTACGTCAAAAAGTTAACGTTGAAAATGGCTAAGTCAATTACGTAGAAATAATAGGTCAAGGTAAAAAAAATGGTCACATGTTGGATAGTTGTATGTGGTGGGCACCCCTTGGTTATGAAGCTGTGAAAGTTTGGTGATCCTATGTGGTACAGTAACAAAGAAATGGACTCAAACACGAAAACATAACATTGATTGTGGACGCCGCCCGCCCACCCGGCTTTTGCCAATCCAATAGCCTGGATTTTTCCCAAAAAAAAACCTGGCTAAAAGTCAAATGCAATGGCTTGAAGTTGAAATAAATTAACACAAACCAAATCTCCAAGCATAACATACATGTATTATAACTAGTATGACAACCAATCTTTGCGACAATATATATATATATAGATGAATCTATGTAATAGTAAATATACATATCACTGCCCACCCCTCCCTCTACACCATACACAAGTGTAGATTAATGATCGCCTCCTGTTTAACCCTTAATCATACATGTTCTATTCTTTTAAAAGATATGTTGTTAACCAAATGGACATCGTTGCGGTGTGGCCAGAAGCCGGGCATGAGTGAGCGACGCGTGGCGGAGTGTTAATAGTTGGTGCCATTATTGGACCGGCAATAAAGCGCCGTCATTGATCCCCAGTAGCTGTTCGATCACAGCTCTTCACCTCTACACTGACGTATGTGAAGTTTTCATTACTTGCCGGAGGAGGTGGTTTCCCCACCATTTATCTCACAGTGTAATGCAGCTTAGGCCGGAATTGGCTGCCCGCATTACTCTGATTAAACATTATTGACTGTAATCTGCATCGTCTGAAATCAAACTTTAAAATTTTGGACCATGTAAACTGTCCGATTTAGCTCAGAAGGCTAAACAACTGTCAGCCTGATACTTGCACACACTTCGCCACTCACTAATATATGGGCAATGTATATCGCCGTGTATTATCATCTCTTTTTCTTTCTTCTTCAGAATATGTGAATCAAATTGTCATCTAACCAAATAACAACAGATAAACGCCGCACCTGAACTCGAATAATAGCATCTCGTATATAACGATAAGCCGCTTCGTGTCATAGGAGAATTAACTAGCTAGGTTAAATTAACCACCTCATTGCCTCCTTCATTTAATGCACATATTTTGTCTGTATGGCAGATATTAGTAAATTCGGAAACAAATGGGCCAAAGGTCATTGGCCTGACACTTTTTGGGCTCAAATGCCCGGGTTTCGAAGATCCTCGAGCCAATTCCTACCCTTACATTAGCTTAGAAAATCTCAGCTCTACCGATGTGTTCTTCAACTTCTCACTCGTCATACTGTAGCAAAACGCCAGGACACATTGAGCTGCTATTGTGACTAAATTTTACACTATAAGGGTCTGAGCGCTCACGGATACAGAAAATATAAAACAGATGAAATAGTAAAAGACATCCAGAGCTGAGATTATCTAAGCTACCCTTAAATATAAGATAAAAAAAGCAGCTTGAAGTTGAACAGTGTTGCTGTAGTCCAGGATACAAACACATCTGACACAGCACTGGGTTAATCAACAGTAAAAATCTGTCAATTTACACAACCACCCATTTTAGGATATAATCTATACATTATACGGGGGACGAAGTAGCCCGCTTTATGTGACGCGTATATAAAAACTTACCATTCAGTGAAACTAGGTTGAACATATGATTGAAAGTGTAAAATTTGTTTTACCGTAAACCAATCTGGAGCTGGGTGTTTTACAACAGGTGGTATTTTACTACATGTAATACGGGCGACAAATAATTTGGCCCAAGGGCCAAATGCTTCTAAAACAAAATGTAGATAACATCGGAAAGTATACTGAATATAGCTTACGAAGTTACTGCATTTCAAAAATATTTGTGTTGTCCTTCAAGACTAATTATGCTTTTATCACAACGCTGAAGAGAGTCCCCAAGGGCGATAATTCTAATATTTCTGTTGCAACAGCCGACAAACCGCGGAACTGTGCGAAGGGCCGAATGCAGCGAAAGTAACGGAAGGCAGAAACAGTCATTGTATCTGGGCTATTTTAGTTTTTAGCCCGATTTATGCTACGTCAGAAAATATATTGAATATAGCAGGTGAACTATTCTAGTTATTAAATTAAAAAATATTTTGTGTTGTCCTTAACAACACTCGAGAGACGCTTGAAAATATGTACTTCAAATGATCTGAGTACAAATGCCTTATATGCGCATTAAATATTTTATGGAACAAAAAGAGAAAAATAATTTGCAACAAAATGGAGTTTCATTATGCCGTATTTATTTTAACACATCTTTCTCTCTCCCACACCCATGTCTCTCTGTGTCTCTGTGTCTCTCTATCTCTGTCTCCCTCTGTCTGTCTGTATGCCTGTCTCTCTTTCTCTCTCTATGTCTGTCTGTCTGACTCTGTCTCTGTCTCTGTCTCTCTCTTTCTTTCATTCTTTCTCTCTTTCTTTCATTCTCTCTCTGTTCATTCTCTCTCTCTCTCTTTCTTTCATTCTCTCTCTCTTTCTCTCTCTCTCTCTCTCTCTCTCTCTCTCTCTCTCTCTCTCTCTCTCTGTCTGTCTCTCTATGTCTCTCTGTCTGTCTCTTTCTCTATCATTAATACCTAGAAACCTAAATATTTTATGGAAAAAAAAAGAATAATAATTTGCAACAAAATGGAGTTTCATTATGCCGTATTTATTTTAACACATCTTTCTCTCTCCCACATGCATGTCTCTCTGTGTCTCTCTATCTCTGTCTCCCTCTGTCTGTCTGTATGCCTGACTCTCTTTCTCTCTCTATGTCTGTCTGACTGTCTCTTTCTCTTTCTTTCATTCTCTATATGTCTGTCTGTCCGTCTGTCTGTCCGTCCGTGGCTAATATTTAACATGTGATAAGCCACATAAGTATAGTAATGTAAGAATGTCCGTCCCGTCCGTCCTTCCGGGCACACATTAGGGTACTTATGTGGCTAGCCCCACAGGGTTATGGACTTGTTAAAGGATAGGGTTGGTTACAATTAGCCACCTAAAAAATCGTTTTATGTGGCTAAAAATCGTTTTATGTGGCTAATATTTAACATGTGATAAGCCACATAAGTACCCTAATGTAAGAACGTCCGTCCGTCCGTCTGTCTGTCTCTTTGTTTCTCTATGTCTCTCTGTCTGTCTCTTTCTCTATCATTACCTACAAACCACAATATATCTCTCCCCCCCCCCCCCTCTCTCTCGCTCCCTCCCCCCTCTCTCTCTCTCTATCTCTCAACATCATTAGATATAAACCAACCATACTGTTTCTCTCTCTCTCTATCTTTCAACATTATTAGATAGAAGGACAATATATCTCTTTCAACATCATTAGGTAGAATACCGCACCTGTTGTGATTTTGTTTACAAGACATAGTCAAGCGATCCATGATACTCTGTGGACATGACTAACAGAAACAGGTATACATTGCAACTGCTGTTTTATTGCACCTGTTCGGTTGTGTCACGGCCTGTGCTGTATTCACAGTCCATGACACAAGTACCTCTTACCAACAGCTGAAGTGAAGCTGTATGTAAAAAGGACACCACTAATACGAAAAAATAGTCAAAATGTGCTCAAAGACCACCAGGGATCGAGAAAATAATAGCTTCACTGGAAGGACGCACCTGGAGAATTTATATAGCCGCCACGCTGCACTTAACTTCGCTGATGTGAGTTTAAAAATACAAGACATAATCAAGCGATCCGGGATAATTGGGGAACACATTGGGGACTACCAGAACAAAGTATACATTGCAAGTGTGCGTCTAGTGCACCTGTTGCTGTAGTCCAGGATACAAACACATCTGACACAGCACTGGGTTAATCAAAAGTAAATGTAAACACAATTGATACAATGGGCAAAATGTGCATAACTCTTGAAGTGACAGTCGTGCTCAATGACGATTGAGATTGCGAAAATTGGGAATAATATCACTGAAGATGCTTAGCCTTGTTATTTTTTCTTAAATACTAATACAGTTTCTATAATGCCTAGGCTATTAATGTACAATATCAGTGATTCTATATTGTATGTACATCTGGTGTCCCGGTGTAATTTACTGACAAATCACAACATTTAAAGGAAATTTTGTTTCCAGTAAAGAAATTACGTATAATATACCAATCCATTAAGAAAACAGTATTTACAATTCTTGTTATGTGTGTTTAGTTATTATTTTCTGTTGTTGGCATACGTGTGGTGCACCAAATGGGCATGTCCCGGTCATCAATCAGCACAGTTTACAAGCCCGTAATTGTCAAATCTTGTCCATTTGTACTTTACTATACATTGCATCTGAATTAAAATAGTTTAACATTTACATTAAACTTATTCTGCAATAAATTTGCCTTTTGTTGTGAAAAATACTGACGTTAATGTATCTGTCCCGAGAAATCGAATCATTACCGTTACGCTGAACAAAAAATGGAAAATCAGAGTAACCTCCCTTTCCTACTCTCAGCTATTAATGCAATGAACACTGTTTATGGGCGCGCGATTTATAAATAAACACGATGGTAACACAACTTAAGTCATTGCCGAGAACGAGGCTGGTCTGTATTCGGAAGTTTAAGGTTACATGCATCATTACCGTTGAAAATCCCCACTTTTCACTAAGTCAAGGGCCATAACTCCATGAATACAGGATGAATCCACATCTAAAACCCCAGGTGCGCAACTTCACACGATGACCAGTATTCCTGCAAAGTTTCACGACTAACTGAAATACATTTGGAGATACGCGCGACACAAGTTAAAAATCCTCACTTTTCACAAAGTCAAGAGCCATAACTCCGTAAATACAGGATTAATCCACATCTAAAACCCCAAGTGCGCAACTTCACACGATGACCAGTATTGCTGCAAAGTTTCACGACTCTAACTGAAATACAATTGGAGATACGCGCGACAAAAGTTAAAAATCCCCACTTTTCACTAAGTCAAGAGCCATAACTCCGTAAATACAGGATGAATCCACATCTAAAACCCCAGGTGCGCAACTTCACACGATGACCAGTATTCCTGCAAAGTTTCACGACTCTAACTGAAATACATTTGGAGATACGCGCGACACAAGTTAAAAATCCTCACTTTTCACTAAGTCAAGAGCCATAACTCCATGAATACAGGATGAATCCACATCTAAAACCCCAGGTGCGCAACTTCACATGATGACCAGTATTCCTGTAAAGTTTCACGACTCAAACTGAAATACATTTGGAGATACACGCGACACAAGTTGAAAATCCTCAATTTTTGCTAAGTCAAGGGCCATGACTCCGTAAATACAGGATGAATCCGCATCTAAAACCCCAGGTGCGCAACTTCACACTATGACAAGTATTCTTGTAAAGTTTCACGACTGTAACTCAAAAACTTTTGGAGATATGCACGACACAAATTGTGTGACGGACAGACAGACGGACATAGACGGATGGATGGATGGACGGACGGAGTTCCTACGAATGGATACTTCTTGGGTTTTTACTGTATAAAAAATACCCAAAAATACCCAACACTAACCCTAACCCTAACCCTACCCAATAAGACCCCTAAAAAGCTTGCCCAGCAAACGAGAGAGCATTTGTTGGGTACTTTTGTACCCAACAAGTGCCCTCTCGTTTGCCCGGATGGACAGACGGACGGACGGACAACCAAGCCAAAACCAATATGTCTCCCCATTCATGGGGGAGACATAATTATTGACTAGTGAGCAATAGAATATCAGATTATATGGCTTACTAGTCAATAATTGTTTTATTATATGATAATAGTCCATATATAGCACTTACGACCTTATGCTAGTAGACAACAAGAAACGAGGCAAAGCCACGAAGGTCAGGTTTTTTCCAAGCATGGACACTTGGATAACATAATTATACCCACTTTTTGTAGACTAGATGGCCGTGGCCTGCATGTCGCGCCTTGGGGCGAGTCATGGACACTAACAAAATAGATATAGTACATGGAAAAACTTTAACGAAAAAACTTAAACCGGACACTCGGACGTACGGACGGACGGACGGACGTATGCCAAAATGCTGACGATATCGCGCTTTCCGCAAGCGGGTGCGACAATGATGATAAACACCCATGTGAAGTATCAAGGTAATGGGTGAAGCAGTTGCAGAGATATAGTACACAAAAAAACGTTAACAAATAAATTCAAAGTAATTTGACCTTGACATTGATCACAGGGGCCGCACGGTTGGAATGAAATATGGACGATGATAAACACCCATGTGAAGTTTCAAGGTAATAGGCGAAGCAGTTGCAGAGATATAGTATAACGAAAAAGTTTTAAGCAAAAAATTTAACCAGACGTACGTTAAAAAGTTAACGTTCAAAATGGCTAAGTCAATTACGTAGAAATAATAGGTGAAGGTAAAAAACATGTTGGATAGTTGTATGTGGTAGGCACCCCTTGGTTATGAAGCTGTGAAAGTTTGGTGGTCCTAGGTGGTACAGTACCAAAGAAATGGACTTAAACACGAAAACTTAACATTGTAAACGCGAAAACTTAACATTGAAAATGGCTAAGTCGACTGCGCGGAAAAAATGGGTCAAGTTAAAAAAAAAGTAACATGTTGGATAGTGATATGTGGTGGGCACCCCTTGATTATGAAGCTGTGAAAGTTTGGTGGTCCTAGGTGGTACAGTAACAAGAAATGGACTTAAACACGAAAACATAACATTGAAAACGCGAAAACTTAACATTGAAAATGGCTAAGTCGACTGCGCGGAAAAAATGGGTGAAGTTAAAAAAAAAAAGTAACATGTTGGATAGTGATATGTGGTGGGCACCCCTTGATTATGAAGCTGTGAAAGTTTGGTGGTCCTAGGTGGTACAGTAACAAAGAAATGGACTCAAACACGAAAACTTAACATTGATTGTGGACGCCACCCGCCCGCCCTTCGCCAATCCAATAGCCTGGATTTTTTTTCAAAAAACCTGGCTAAAAATTGAAAAAGAATTTGCAAAAAAAATTAAAATAAAAACTTTAAAAATTAACCAAAATAATGCTCGCTACTGGAGCCCAGAATTGTTTTTAATAGTCCTATATTTATCTACATATCATATCTGCACAGGTCCACATATTGCCACAATATTGTCAACATTTTACGGAAATGTAATTTACCTGTATAAATTACCTGTAATAATTTACCTGGACAGTTAGTGGCGAGTCTGGACATTTGCACATGCTTGCACATGCACAAGTGTTCAACTGGAGAAGGCTATTCTCTCTACAGGTAAGGTGTACAGAGCACACGAGAAAACGGGTCTTCATGCATTAATGTTCAGTTTGTAGCATAGAAAGAAATAGAGTTTGACCTTGACCCTGGAGCCCGGAATTTTTTTTTTTAATAGTCCTATATTCATCTACATATCATAGTAAAGGTATGTATAAAGTTTGATGACTGTAGCTGATAAGGTGTTGAAGTAATGACCGTAACACGAAAACTTAACATTGAATGACGCCGCCGCCGCCGGAAAAGCAAAACCTATGTCTCGCTTTCCGCTTCGCGGGCGAGACAAAAAAAAAGTAAAAAAAAAAAGTTTACTGGAGCCGAGAATTGTTTTTTAATAGTCCTATATTTATGTACATATCTGCACAGGTCCACATATTGCCACAATATTGTCAACACAGTTTACGGAAATGTAAATTTACCTATATAAATTACCTGTAGTAAGGTAGCTGTCAGTTAGTGGTCAAGTCTGGACATTTGCACATGCTAGCACATGCACAGGTGAATGGTTCTCACAGTCAATATTGTTGAATCGGAGAAGGCTATTGTTCTCTCTACAGGTAAGGTGTACAGAGCACACGAGACAACGGGTCTTCATGCATTAATGCTCAGTTTGTAGCATAGAAAGAAATAGAGTTTGACCTTGACCCCGGAATTTTTTTAATAGTCCTATATTCATCTACATATCATAGTAAAGGTATGTATAAAGTTTGATGACTGTAGCTGATAAGGTGTTGAAGTAATGACCGTAACACGAAAACTTAACATTGAATGATGACGCTGCTGACGCCGCCGCCGACTCCGGAAAAGCAAAACCTATGTCTGGCGGGCGAGACAAAAATCATTACCGTTACGGTCATTTCCGTTACAAAATTGTGTAACTTTAATGACGATCGTGTAACGGAAAAGATAAATTGCCATACTAACCAGTCAGTTCATGCGTCAATTAGATATAAACCATGTCCCGTCAGTTGTCGGTCAGTAATGGCACATTTATTCAGACCTACAACATTTATATATCAGGATTTAATTAGTAAAAGCTCTGGAACAACAAACAAGAGGGTCATGATGGCCCTAATTCGCTCACCTGACTCCATGAACACCAGAGGAGAATGTGACATTGAGTTCAAGTGTTTTAAAAAATGGCAGTCATCTTGGATTAAGCGATGACTCATTTTACCAAATCTGAAAATGCTTCATCCAAGGATCTTAACTTCCTATGAAGTTTGGCCAGCATCGGTCATGTGGTTCCTGAGAAAACGACGTTCAAAATCTCGAATAAATGGACCTTTTGGTGGCCATCATGGATGACATAATCATCCGATTCCGACAAATATTACACCAGAGCAATCGCCTCATCGATACCTTCAATTTGATATATGACATGAGCATATTCGGTAAACAATAAAATTTGACCCCACAGGGCCACCCCCATTTTTGACCCCGGGGTCACCATTTTAACAACTTTGAAAGAGCATTGTAAATCGATCATTCCTACCAAGTTTAGTTGAAATCCGGCCAGCGGTTCATGATAAGAAGATTTTTTAAGAATTTATGCTATTTTTTAGACGGCAGCCATCCTGGATTAGCGATGACCTCTATTTTAACAAATCTGAAAAGGCTTCACCCATGGACCATAACTTTTAAGTTTGGCTACCATGGGCCAAGCGGTTCATGTGAAGAAGAATTTTGAAATCTCTAATAAAAGAACAACCTTTTGACATTTCGGCGGCCATCTTGTACATCGATCATACCTGCCAAGTTTTGTCGAAATCCGGTTGGCGGTTCTTGAGAAGAAGATTTTTGAAGAATTTGTGCTATTTTTAGATCATGAGGAGTGTGGGTTTCTATTGGCAATCACATTAAAAGTAAACATTAACTTGAAGTTATATTGTACAGCATATGCAAAGTATAACTATGCTTGTTATATATGATATTAATATTTAATAAATGGAGAGTCATTACCATTACATTTTGTCATTACCGTTACATAAATCATTTCCGTTATGCCCATATTTTTGGAGGCTGTGCTATTAATTAAATGTAGCTTTATAACGATGTTTGGTACATGTTGTAAAACACGGTATTCTGTTACATGCCAAGCTATTTTGTTTTGTTTAACTTTATTGATTCATATTAAATACATATTTTTGGGTTACCATAAATGAGAAATTCCACGACTTGCTACTAAATTGCTCTGTTTTAAATTAGTACAATTACCTTACCATATTCGTGACACCTTTTTTAATAGATGCCCTTCAGTTTTATGTTTTAGGCCCTTGAAAAGAAAAAAATGTATATGTAAAGCTATATTTACGTCATGTAAATGTACGTAACGGAAATGACATTTCTGAGACCCCTGGTCCCCTGAAGTGGAAATGAAATATATAAAACAAGTGCTGTAGGAGAACAGCATAGCTCGACTACGAGGGTTGTCGATGTACACATAGCTTGACAAAGAAGGTGGCCGTGGCCTGCATAAAAACCTTAACCACGGTCGACTAAAAACCTTAACCAAGGGGAATTAACTAAGTAATTCAAGGTTAAATGTAGGTCAAGGTCAAATATAGATCATGGGTTGTTGATGTACCTCACTAGGAGATGAATTTTCCAAGTATGGTTGCTGTAGGCCCAGGAGTATTCCATGTACAAGCTTGACTAAAAACCTTAACCAAGGGGAATTAACTAAGTAATTAAAGAGGAAATGTAGGTGAAGGTCAAATATAGATCAGGGGTTATTGATGTACATCTCTATGAGAAAAGGTTGTCCAAGTATGGTGTATGTATGCACAATAGTATTCCACGTACAAGCTTGACTAAAAACCGTAACCAAGGTTGACTAAAAACCTTAACCAAGGGGAATTAATTAAGTAATTCAAGGTTAAATGTAGGTCAATGTCAAATATAGGTGAGAGATTGTTGATGTACATCATTAGGAGATGAAGTTGTCCAAGTATGGTTGGTGTAGGGCCAGGAGTATTCCATCTACAAGCTTGACTAAAAACCTTAACCAAGGGGAATTAACTAAGTAATTCAAGAGGAAATGTAGGTGAAGGTCAAATATAGATCAGGGGTTATTGATGTATATCCCTATGTGAAAAGGTTGTCCATGTATGGTGTCTGTATGCACAATAGTATTCCATCTACAAGCTTGACTAAAAACCTTAACCAAGGTTGACTAAACACCTTAACCAAGGGGAATTAACTAAGTAATTCAAGGTTAAATGTAGGTCAAGGTCAAATATAGGTCAGGGGTTGTTGATGTACATGACTAGGAGATGAAGTTGTCCAAGTATGGTTGGTGTAGGGCTAGAAGTATTCCATCTACAAGCTTGACTAAAAACCTTAACCAAGGAGAATTAAAGGTTCATGCCCATGCAGTAGGCACAAAATGTTCTTTATAGGAATTAAATAAGTGTATAATTATGTCATTATTCCACCAGTTCTAAAAATTACGAGTGCCCGCTATACAAATATAATCATTTATTAATTATCAATTTACTGTTGGCGAAGCGCGGCGGTAACAGTCTATTTTGATAATGTGCGGGTACGACGACTTTCACATCACGGCTTGCGGTGCGCATGCGCAGTATACTACGCGCGCCAGTAGGCTTCCCAATATGTAAACAAGAATATCAACATGTCGAAACGTCCAGGACGGAAATTGTATGAAACGGAGTCCGCCAAAAAAATGTGAAATGTCTGAGGGACAGGCAGTACAGAGAGAGAGAGTGGTTAATATTGGCGACCAGATCATCAAATGGAAAGAGTTACGTGGAGATTTAGATTTGGACTCAGAGATTTTTCTTCTCAACTTCCGATACTTCACTGCGCATGTCAAAGATGTGATATGATTGACCATGTCACGTGACGCGTGTTGGTAAAAATAGCACGAGGTCAGAAAATACCCTTTCTGGTCGCGGCATATAAAATGCGATTTAACACCAATTAACATGCGCCGTAATTAAAAATAACTTGTTAGTGGGTAGACAAATGGCTCATATAAGGCATGACAGAAAATGAAAAGTAGTAGTACAGTGTAACCTGTTGCGTGGGCATGTACCTTTAACTAAGTAATTCAAGAGGAAATGTAGGTCAAGGTCAAATATAGATCAGGGGTTATTGATGTACATCACTATGAGAAAAGTTTGTCCATGTATGGTGTCTGTATGCACAATAGTATTCCATGTACAAGCTTGACTAAAAAACTTAACCAAGGTTGACTAAAAACCTTAATCAAGGGGAATTAACCAACTAATTCAAGGTTAAATGAAGGTCAAGGTCAAATATAGGTCAGGGGTTGTTGATGTACATCACTAGGAGATGATGTTGTCCAAGTATGGTTGGTGTAGGGCCAGGAGTATTCTACAAGCTTGACTAAATAACTTAACCAAGGGGAATTAACAATTGGCTATACTATTATAAATGTAACAACTGGACTGCCATCCAATGGAATAAACACAGTTTACTGAATTATTGGTTCTACCTCGAAACTAGAAAAACGGCACCAAGATGTACATAAAATATAGAATCACTGATATATGAAAAGGAAATATCTAAATTGTATCATTGCTTCAAATTAGAGAAGTGCGCCAATGACACCATTTAATTATAATAGAGAAGCTGTAACACTGTGGTAGTTGTGGGAAGTAGCTCTGCAATACTACAATATACTACGGTACTGTTTATAGCATACTAATATCATGGTAAAGCTATCAATTGGTAAATTTACTTTCATACACTAAAGTCGCCCGTCATAATTCATATTAAGCTAATGTATCAGCTGTTACTAATGCTAATTACTAATGCTAATCTACAATGATGGCCAGTGCATTGTTTATTATTGGTCATCATCCGATACAATTAGTAATCGAGTCTTTTCACTCCATCATATCTGAAGCAATTGGGTATTTTAATATTTGAATTGGGTAAAATAAAATCACACGACTGTTTACACATCAACAGACAGCAATTATGGAATATTTTGCTTCGAAATGAAAACATGTCTTGGCATTTCATCAGAATTGTCTCCTTGGAGACAATTCTAATGAAATACCAACATGTGTTTTCATGGAAAATAAGAAAAATATGCTATATTTGTGGCATGATAAAGGTATCACAAATTTGTTATTGCTTTTTGATACTCGATACTTATGATTTCAATTGGGTTTTGGGAAATTTTAATTGGGTATTTACGCAAATACGCAGCTTATCTGGAGCGATGGTGGTTGTTTCATACAGTGCGGATAGTGGGTGGGGTAAGTGACAGGTGCGAGTAGATCAGGTTACTCACACTTAATTCTTTGAATCACGAGTATTGAGACCACAAACTCTGCCACCAACAATATAATCATAGCAGGCAAAGGCACATTTGGATCGGAAAGTAATTTAAAGAGTGTCTTTGGGGAAATCAATGCTTTAATTCTCCTCCAAGTTTTCATTTTTGTAGTTTTCGTGGACGCCGCCATTGTTGTTGTTGTTGTTGTTGTTGACGTTCCCACGCTGGCCGGTCTCACTAAAAAGTGACAAGAACATTATTAGCGACAAGAAGCGACAAGAAGCGTCAAGAAGATAAAAAAGGCAATAAAAGTCAAATTAATCACTATTTAATATCATATAATGTAATATAGTAATGTAATGAACCTAACAGAATGATATTTATTGAAAAGATTCATTAATTCAATGATATATAGCAAATAGTATCAACGACAGATTTCCTGCCCGAGCGTCAACAAACTGAGCGAAGACCACATGTGGACAACAATTTATAAGACGATAATTACTATTCAAAATACAAGCAATAGTAGTAAAATCTTACCTTTGGTCACCAATTATTCCTTGTAATCCTTTTTATATTTGTTATTATATAATAACAAATGTAATATCCATCACATTAATACACTATTTAACTACTGTAATGCTCATCAATATACATGTAGTATTGGCAAGCATAAACCGTGTCGACTTTGCTATTCCCAATTGCAAAATCCAGAAATATCCATCACGAACTGAATATTAGTCCATTCTTTTTTGGAATAAAATAATATGTAACATTTTTTACGTATCGAATAACACAAATATGACGTTCAGTACTATGATATTGATTGTTAGCGTGCAAGCTAGATTGAGTAATTGTGGGCCCGCGCTAGATAATTCAGTTTGGTCACTCATATTGTCACTCATATTGAGTAATTAAGGACGCGTGTGCAGGTAAGCGGCTTTGGCTTTGACACCCATGCTAAGTTAATTGCTTCTTATAGTGATTTTACAAAGCTGTGTTGATTGATTATTATAGTTATTTACCAAAGCTGATAAGCTTGCGTTTATTTGTGTCATATAACGCTCTCATACGGAAAATCTTACAGTGAAGGTATAATATTGATTACAACATAAATAAATCATTAAACTATTCTGATAACTATATAAATTAGTAAGAATAAACATCAAATTATGGCTTATCCGTGTGGTAACTGTAACAAAAACTGCAAAACTCAATGTATAGCGTGCGAGAAATGTGAAAGATGGTTTCATTTTAAATGTCAAACTCTTACAAAACAGCAATTTACATCTCTTACTAAAAGTTCGTGTAATTTCTTATGTTTGGATTGTAATAAAACGACTGATGGAAATTATGACTTTAATTTATATCATTGTTAAGGCTAAGCAAATTTCGGTTATGGATATTGATAGTGTCGAGGAATTCCCCCCTCTTTCTCCTTTCCAAATCCACCCCCCAATGAATAGTACAGTCATTAATGTGTCGTCCAATCCATGCCCAACCTTATTCGATTCCACTGTGCACGAATTATCTCATTCGGAGGAATGTGTTCTGTCACCATGTGATGTGTCCGCCCACTCTATAGCCCGTAATTCTGACGTTTCAATAGCTAGTACTAGTGACCACGTTTCATTTCAACCCAGTGACTTCGAAACTCCTGATTTAGGCTCACCAAAGGCACAGGAATTAAATTACAATGGAGACAGTAAAAACAAACTAAATGGTAAATTTCTGACAATAGATAGGTTAATTGAAATTTTAACAACTGAAACTACTACAATTACAGAACTACCGACACAACAAAAAGAAGACGAATATTTTCTAATGGATAATTCAAAAAATATTGATTGTAAAAGTAGCTCAAAACGAATGGAATTTTATGATAATTGTGGAACTTGGGATACAAAATCAACATCAGCTAAAACTACGTTTTTTGTAAAAACAGCAGACGGCAATTTAATTTCATGTGTTAAGAAACAAAATTTATTATTTATTCCATTTTGAAAAGTCCGGGCTCTCTTTCGCTCCATTTATCCCAAGCCAACCATTTCTTTTTTTCTTTTTCAAACCCGTCTAGTAAGTTAGGTCTAATCAATTCCTCTATCGTTTTTCCACTAACTCCTATATACATACTATCCGTATCCATCTGTATTAATTCAAAGTCTTCTCTTTTTACGTATTTGTCAAGATAGTTTGGAATACCAATTCTCTATATCCGGTAGTCCTGGGTAATCCAGTTTGTCTGGAGAATCGAACCACTCATAAGTAAAGAAAGATTTCTGTCCTTTGCATTCGTAGGCTTTTATCCAACTATCGTAACTTACACCGGGTCCTAGATAAAGTATTACATCAAGAAATCTAAACTCTGGAGTAAATAGAAATATTGTTGCGTTTGCACGTTTTCCGACCATTACTTTCTTTGTTGTTGATGCCAGTTCGCCTACTAGGTATTTCTTTATTAAGTTTATATCGTACTTACTGCTGTTAAAACCTATAACCGGTACTTGCTCTATCCACTGTTCGATCTTGGCGATTTGGTTTTTACGTAAATGTTCTGTATTAAACCCATATCTTGACCACACTTCTTCTCTTATAGCTTTTCCCCTGACTTTCAAATCTTCTACGAATTTTTCTATAAGTTTTGCGGGATCTTTATCACAAATATGAGTTACTGTTCCTGAGAAATTATCTCCTATACTAACGCTTACCGGAACGTGCTCGGCTTCGTACTCTAGATTATTACCCGAGAGTTTCAAATTTTGGGTTGAGATATGCCTCAAAATCGTATACTATCTGATATGGATAAAGAGTAGTGTCGCAACCGATCTTTATGTCTTTACCAGTTCTTTGAAATTCGCATTCCCACATAACTACTAGGTTGAATTCTTTGCTTCTTCTAATAAGTGTATCTCTTCTCATAGTGGATGCGCGTTCTTCTTTTCTATGCTTTGCATGAATCTCACACCCGTGCCAGTAACAGCCGTGATATTGATATACGGTATTGGTTTCTGGACAGTATCCATCTACTGGAGCTCCTAAAATCCATCTTTCACCCCCGTGTCCACACTGTTCGTGGTGAATGTGAATTCCCTCGTGCTTTTCCACAGGAGTACATCCAATCGATCGCCCCATAACTGTTAGAACTTTTTGGGTAGAACGCTTTCTCGAACGACGAACGCGGGCGCTCTAAATAATTACCATCACATACTACTTTTGTCTCACCTTTCATACATTTTGGTCCGTGTCTCTTCATATTACTCGCTTTCGTGAATTTCTGCTTGCAATTATCGCAGGCGTAAATTTTATTAGGTTTTTAAGGTTTTTTATTAGAAATGCGTGATTATTAAACAGTCCTATTGTCATTGGTTTATTACCTATTGCCTTATAGTGCGCCTGTACCTTTTTCAACCACCATACGTTACATTCGGTGGGTTGATATACTTCTATACCGATTTTAAAAAACTCTTCAACCTTTTTCAGATCTGAAAAAGGAATTGGTGAAACCACATTACTACCAAAATATTGTTTAATAAGTTCTTTCGCCTTTTCTGTACATCTGTCGGGTCTTTTATCTGTCATATGCATAGCTAGACACCTGAACAGACAAAGGTCGTCATTATACTTATCTAAAGAATACATACCTTTTTTATTCTTCAGCCATTCTGGAAGTTCTCCTCCTGCTGCTTCTTTGGATTGTAGTCCCAAGTCATTTCCCCTACTACCCTGTATTAGCTTTACGAAAACCTCTACCCATCTTACAAACTTCCACTTTGTATTCGGTCTGTCTATTTTATCGGACATTATTCGTGTTTGCTCCTTATCTGACAGCCATTTTTTAACGGTTTTCATTGATGATAGTGGTTCGCTATCACCGAGATTTTTGTGCACTATTATAGTTACAGGTTTTCCATTTTTAATTTCCTCCATATGTTCTAGCTTGTAAGAATATGAATATCTCAAATAAAAATTGGTTGTTAGATACGGAGTGAGTTTCTCGGACATGCGTTCAGACTCGTTAATGTTAATGTTTTTACGAAAGGATAATGTAACTACCCGTCTTCCATTTTCTACCTTTTCCAATGTTTCATCGTGAGCCCCCAATATTTCTTCACCTTTTTCCACTATCGCGTGAACGAGAGATTTGTTCTTATTATTTTGTATTGGGCCACCTGTGTGTCTAATTTGTGACAAATTATTGGTGCTTGAAGGTTTTATTACACTAGCCCTTAACTCCGCAATACTTTCTTTTTGAATTCTGTTACCAACTTCATCCGCTAGTGAGAGGTTTGTAAATGCCCCTCTTTTATAGGCGCGGGTAAACCGCTTCATAAACGCCTCATTCTTTGTGGCATTTATCAGCTTTGTCAACCCCCTAACTCTCAACCGTGTACTATAAGTAATCCCTAGAGATTCGGCTTCTCTTCTCAAACTTTCTATTTCTGCTCTAGTTTCTGGCGTTATCATATTTTCTGTATTATACTTTTGTATATATACTTTTGTATAACCTATAAAATTTATCTGTTCAATTGGACGTCAAAAATTTACATAATGTTTTTTTCAGATAAATTTCATAGGTTATATACATATATAATGGAGTGTGAGACTTGTTGTAAGACGTTTACGTGTAAAGACTATCTACGAAGGCATCTAGCGAGACGTAGAAAGTTTCCTTGTGTCCCCCCACAATTTCAATGCCCTAGATGCCCTTGTAAATTCGTTAGTGCCCAAACTCTTTGTAGACATAAGCAACTACGCTGTCAGGTGGCTAAAGGTGAACGTGGTAGACTAGAGCTGGTAGAATTAGTTGCTGATCTGCGAAATAAATTAGCTATATCGGAGAAGAAAAATGAGGAATATAAACTATTGTACTTACATGAATGATTTCGACTTTTTTCAAAAGTCAATTACCAATATAATTGGGACTCCCTCTTTTCAAAATTATTTTCTCCAAAAATTCATAAATTTGCTGTCGGGAGACCCAATTTTCCTCGTTAACCAATTTTTTTATTTTCGGGGGTGGTGGGGGTATTATAGAGGGTTATAAATGATATCACGGTAGGTGGTATCATTTTGACTCCCTTACTACTACTGACGGACTGACGGATTAGGAGGGAGTTGCAGTACGCAACGAAAGAAGAGTAAACTAGGTACGAGATGGAGTATGTACGAGATATACTGAGTACGAGTGTAGATTGCTTGAACTGGGAACCAGTGAATCAATAATAAACAACATGGCTGATTTGGAAGGACAATTTACATATTTTAGCCTGATTTTCATAAATTGCGTGGTCACAGCGTTGTCTGAGGAGCATGCTATCGAGTACAGTGAAGACAGAAAGCCGTGCACATATTTTGGTACGACTGTCATGTCCATGTATTGATAGTGCTGCGCATTGGTTACATAAATATAATTTATGGCGGGTCCTGTCAGAATCAATTCAAACATACATATATTTCTGGTCCTGTTATTGCTAAGGCACTGTCTCAAATTTAGATAAATTTATACCTCGTAACTCATGTTAGCGTAAAAATTATTATAGATGAACATTTAGTCTGAATCAAAATAGGCCGTCAGCCAGAAATGGAAAACCCCTCCCCTCCCCCTGTGGGATTTTTCTGAAACTACATTAAATTACGAGTTCTATGCCGTATGTCTGCGCTCTGTAACACGCTGGATGAATGTTTGGCACGATTTTGAAGTATACCACCTTCGGACTTTTCGCAATTGTGAAAATCACATTTTTCATTGAAAATCAACTTTTTTTTATCATTAGAAACAACTGATATGGCAGTTTTGTATGTTTTCTGATGTGTTCATAGCTGTCCATTTCGCGCACCTGCAGGTTAAAATTATCTCCCCTGTCGAGGAGAACTGCGGGAAATCTGACCCGTTTCCCAATCCAATCTCTAAATCAAATTTAAATGTAGATTTATAATGGTAAATGTTCATTAACAAATATTCTTATCACAATTCAGTATTTTCATAGTTTTAAATATGAAATATTCTGGCATAACAATGATGTATTTTAGAGAAAAATGTATCGAGACACCCCAAACATATCGGGTCACGTGACTAGTGTTACATCATGCCGACTTCCAGAATGGAATAATATTCAATTAAATAATATCTGCTAATTCAGATGAAGAATTTTGCACGTTTTGTTACCCCACCCACTGAATTTCAATGGCAAAACACCTACCTTAATAACTCCATAAAAATATGGTACTTTTGTTCGTGTCAATGGTACCTAGTAGTGTTCCTTAGACATGTTAATTGCATATATGCCTATTATCTGATGTCTGCAGTCTTTGATACAATGTTAAACCCATAGTATTTTTCACCATTCCCCACCCACACATTTTACAATGGGAATTTTACATGTAATTTATGTTATGCACTGTCACTTACTTATAAATTGTTAAATGCTTATGCAACTACTTGGGCATTTGGTAGCTATCCGTGCACACTTCAGATACAGTGTGTCTGAGTGTTTGTCTGTCTGTCCGTCCGCTTCAAATTTTCTTAGTGATGGTAACAACTACGCTACATGTCTCATTATGCAAATCTCTCTCGGTGTCTATTAATTTTATCAATGTTGATTGTACTTACTAGTGTTCGCAATATATAGCGAATGCCCATATTCTGATTACATAATGTCTGCAGCAGATGATGCACTGTCAAAACAAAGTAGTTTTAACTATATATTCCCCACTGAATTTACAATGACCATTTTACATGCACTCATTTTTGTCGCGCCCGCTTGCGGAAAGCGCGATATAGTCGGCTCTTTGGCGTACGTACGTACGTACGTACGTGTGTCCGGACCGTCCGTCCGGGCACACATTAGGGTACTTATGTGGCTAGCCCCATAGGGTTATGGACTTGGTAAAGGATAGGGTCGGTTACAATTAGCCACCTAAAAATCGTTTTATGTGGCTAAAAATCGTTTTATGTGGCTAATATTTAACATGTGATAAGCCACATAAGTATAGTAATGTAAGAACGTCCGTCCGTCCGTCCGTCCGTCCGTCCGGCCTCATAAATTTAGGAGCTAACTCTTTGATATTTAGGAGCTAACCCTTTGATCTTTTATATAGCGGTGCCTCATAACTCCCAAATGTTTGAACGTCCGTCCGTCCGTCCGTCCGTCCGTCCGTCCGTCTGGGCACACATTAGGGTACTTATGTGGCTAGCCCTACAGTGTTATGGACTTGGTAAAGGATAGGGTTGGTTACAATTAGCCACCTAAAAAATCCTTTTATGTGGCTAAAAATCGTTTTATGTGGCTAATATTTAACATGTGATAAGCCACATAAGTATAGTACTGTAAGAACGTCCGTCCGTCCGTCCGTCCGTCCGTCCGGGCACACATTAGGGTACTTATGTGGCTAGCCCCACAGGGTTATGGACTTGTTAAAGGATAGGGTTGGTTACAATTAGCCACCTAAAAAATAGTTTTATGTGGCTAAAAATCGTTTTATGTGGCTAATATTTAACATGTGATAAGCCACATAAGTATCCTAATGTAAGAACGTCCATCCGTCCGTCCGTCCGGGCACACATTAGGGTACTTATGTGGCTAGCCCCACAGGGTTATGGACTTGGTAAAGGATAGGGTTGGTTACAATTAGCCACCTAAAAAATCGTTTTATGTGGCTAAAAATCGTTTTATGTGGCTAATATTTAACATGTGATAAGCCACATAAGTATAGTAATGTAAGAACGTCCGTCCGTCCGTCCGTCCGTCCGTCCGTCCGTCCGTCCGTCCGTCCTTCCTTCCTTCCGTCCGTCCGTCCGTCCGTCCGTCCGTCCGGGCACACATTAGGGTACTTATGTGGCTAGCCCCACAGGGTTATGGACTTGGTAAAGGATAGGGTTGGTTACAATTAGCCACCTAAAAAATCCTTTTATGTGGCTAAAAATTAACATGTGATAAGCCACATAAGTATAATACTGTAAGAACGTCCGTCCGTCCGTCCGTCACACTTTTCGGTTAACCAATTTGTCACAGTTTCTCAAATATGCTGCAGGTGGCATCTGCGTTCGACAGACGCATTTCTTGTTGGTTAAGTTTTTTGGTTAAGTTTTTTGGTTAAGTTTTTTGGTTAAGTTTTTTGGTTTTTGTTATACTATATCTCTGGAACTGCTTTGCCCATTACCATGAAACTTCACATGGGTGTTTATCATCATCTATATTTTCATTCTACCCGCCTCCCGTGCGGCCCCTGTGCCCAATGTCAAGGTCAAATTACTTTGATGTTTTTGGTTAAGTTTTTTGGTTAAAGTTTTTGGTTAAGTTTTTTAGTTAAAGTTTTTTGTTATACTATATTTCTGCAACTGCTTTACCCATTACCTTGAAACTTCACATGGGTGTTTTATCATCATCTATATTTTCATTCTACCCCCCTCCCGTGCGGCCCCTGTGCCCAATGTCAAGGTCAAATTACTTTGAAGTTTTTGGTTAAGTTTTTTGGTTAAAGTTTTTGGTTAAGTGTTTTGGTTAAGTTTTTTGGTTAAAGTTTTTCGTTATACTATATCTCTGCAACTGCTTTGCCCATTACCTTGAAACTTCACATGGGTGTTTATCATCATCTATATTTTCATTCTACCCCCCTCCCGTTCGGCCCCTGTGCCCAATGTCAAGGTCAAAATTAAACTTTTTGAGTTTTTGGTTAAGTTTTTTGGTTAAAGTTTTTGGTTAAGTTTTTTGGTTAAAAGTCTTTCGTTATACTATATCTCTGCAACTGCTTTGCCCATTACCTTGAAACTTCACATGGGTGTTTATCATCATCTATATTTTCATTCTACCCCACTCCCGTGCGGCCCCTGTGCCCAATGTCAAGGTCAAATTACTTTTGTTTGAAGTTTTTGGTAAAGTTTTTTTTCGCGCCTGCTTGCGGAAAGCGCGATATAGTCGGCACTTTGGCATACGTACGTACGTACGTGTGTCCGGTTAAAGTTTTTGGTTAAGTTTTTTGGTTAAAGTTTTTTGTTATACTATATCTTTTTGTTTAGTGTCCATGCCTCGCCACAAGGCACGACATGCAGGCCGCGGCCATCTAGTTCTTACTTTATGCGCTGCCAGATACTTATGAAAGGTTCATATGAACTATGTAGCTACTAACACCTGTATATGTGGATGTGACTCGAGAAATGGGGCTTATGGGTTTTGTGACCAATGTTGATCCTGATCAGCCTGTGTATGCGCACAGTCTGCTCAGGGTCTGCACTGTTCGCCATTTTATCAGTGAAACACCCATCATGCTTCTAACAAGCATGATATATCGTTCGCAGTGTACAGGAGTGTGCTATTTGATCAGGAGCCACACTGGTCGCAAATCCCATAAACCCCATTTCTCCTGTCACAACCACATATTAGTTATCCATTTCAGATACAGAACGAATGTCTGTTCGTCTCTCTATATGCCCATTTCCTATTTATGCAACCACCAAGACAATTACCATGTTTACCATGTTGTGTATTCCAACATGAACGTCTCTGATACATATAAGTATTAATCTCAGCTGTGGACAGGCCTTTAAACACCATTAAGTAAAACAAATAACTAAATATAATTATTACTGTCGATAGTAGGTACTAATTTGCAAACTGGTTATAGAAAATATACCTTTTCTACCAGGCTGAATGGATGAATTGTAGCACACATTACTCCATGTATGACACAGTAAATACAAAATACAGAATATTAAGATAGCTGTAAATATTACGAGCAAGCTAAGCTGGAGTAAAAACAGGACAAATATATTGTTATACACTTTCAAAATGACAGCCAGCAAGTAAATGAGCTTGTGTGACATAAAAATAAAATCAGGCAGTAGAACCGATGAAACTGAGATATATCCCGGTTCCACATAATGTACACACTATTTATCGTGCTTTCCAATAATATTCCCTCGACCTATTCCGAGTCATCAGCAGGAACTGGATTCAAATGTGTAGTTGGCACCTGTACTTATAAAATCATGTATATAGTAAAAATGTATAACTTGTATAACTTACTGAACTACAGGATGTGTCATACGAGAAAGTGTGTGTTCCAATGTGTATGACCGTCATCCATTACCAGTGTAAGTGCACACCAGTGCATGCATCATGGCCATTGCCTAATGCATGTAGGTATATTGCTACATTAGTCTTATTTGAGAGGCACCCATGACGATATTGTATTTTATAAGTGGGGCGTTGTAAGTAAATATTTAACCATGAATTCATAATAGTGACATTTGATAACCTGTAAGGTTGATATACCATTTCATAATTTTCATATAAACAAAGACATTGAAAGTGCATGATCTTTCTAAAAATGTGATAAGCCACATAAGTATCCTAATGTAAGAACGTCCATCCGTCCGTCCGTCCGGGCACACATTAGGGTACTTATGTGGCTAGCCCCACAGGGTTATGGACTTGGTAAAGGATAGGGTTGGTTACAATTAGCCACCTAAAAAATCGTTTTATGTGGCTAAAAATCGTTTTATGTGTGGCTAATATTTAACATGTGATAAGCCACATAAGTATAGTAATGTAAGAACGTCCGTCCGTCCGTCCGTCCGTCCGTCCGTCCGTCCTTCCTTCCTTCCTTCCTTCCGTCCGTCCGTCCGTCCGTCCGGGCACACATTAGGGTACTTATGTGGCTAGCCCCACAGGGTTATGGACTTGGTAAAGGATAGGGTTGGTTACAATTAGCCACCTAAAAAATCCTTTTATGTGGCTAAAAATTAACATGTGATAAGCCACATAAGTATAATACTGTAAGAACGTCCGTCCGTCCGTCCGTCACACTTTTCGGTTAACCAATTTGTCACAGTTTCTCAAATATGCTGCAGGTGGCATCTGCGTTCGACAGACGCATTTCTTGTTGGTTAAGTTTTTTGGTTAAGTTTTTTGGTTAAAGTTTTTTGTTATACTATATCTCTGGAACTGCTTTGCCCATTACCATGAAACTTCACATGGGTGTTTATCATCATCTATATTTTCATTCTACCCGCCTCCCGTGCGGCCCCTGTGCCCAATGTCAAGGTCAAATTACTTTGAAGTTTTTGGTTAAGTTTTTTGGTTAAAGTTTTTGGTTAAGTTTTTTAGTTAAAGTTTTTTGTTATACTATATTTCTGCAACTGCTTTACCCATTACCTTGAAACTTCACATGGGTGTTTTATCATCATCTATATTTTCATTCTACCCCCTCCCGTGCGGCCCCTGTGCCCAATGTCAAGGTCAAATTACTTTGAAGTTTTTGGTTAAGTTTTTTGGTTAAGTTTTTGGTTAAGTGTTTTGGTTAAGTTTTTTGGTTAAAGTTTTTCGTTATACTATATCTCTGCAACTGCTTTGCCCATTACCTTGAAACTTCACATGGGTGTTTATCATCATCTATATTTTCATTCTACCCGCCTCCCGTGCGGCCCCTGTGCCCAATGTCAAGGTCAAATTACTTTGAAGTTTTTGGTTAAAGTTTTTTTCGCGCCTGCTTGCGGAAAGCGCGATATAGTCGGCACTTTGGCATACGTACGTACGTACGTGTGTCCGGTTAAAGTTTTTGGTTAAGTTTTTTGGTTAAAGTTTTTTGTTATACTATATCTTTTTGTTTAGTGTCCATGCCTCGCCACAAGGCACGACATGCAGGCCGCGGCCATCTAGTTCTTACTTTATGCGCTGCCAGATACTTATGAAAGGTTCATATGAACTATGTAGCTACTAACACCTGTATATGTGGATGTGACTCGAGAAATGGGGCTTATGGGTTTTGTGACCAATGTTGATCCTGATCAGCCTGTGTATGCGCACAGTCTGCTCAGGGTCTGCACTGTTCGCCATTTTATCAGTGAAACACCCATCATGCTTCTAACAAGCATGATATATCGTTCGCAGTGTACAGGAGTGTGCTATTTGATCAGGAGCCACACTGGTCGCAAATCCCATAAACCCCATTTCTCCTGTCACAACCACATATTAGTTATCCATTTCAGATACAGAACGAATGTCTGTTCGTCTCTCTATATGCCCATTTCCTATTTATGCAACCACCAAGACAATTACCATGTTTACCATGTTGTGTATTCCAACATGAACGTCTCTGATACATATAAGTATTAATCTCAGCTGTGGACAGGCCTTTAAACACCATTAAGTAAAACAAATAACTAAATATAATTATTACTGTCGATAGTAGGTACTAATTTGCAAACTGGTTATAGAAAATATACCTTTTCTACCAGGCTGAATGGATGAATTGTAGCACACATTACTCCATGTATGACACAGTAAATACTAAAATACAGAATATTAAGATAGCTGTAAATATTACGAGCAAGCTAAGCTGGAGTAAAACAGGACAAATATATTGTTATACACTTTCAAAATGACAGCCAGCAAGTAAATGAGCTTGTGTGACATAAAAATAAAATCAGGCAGTAGAACCGATGAAACTGAGATATATCCCGGTTCCACATAATGTACACACTATTTATCGTGCTTTCCAATAATATTCCCTCGACCTATTCCGAGTCATCAGCAGGAACTGGATTCAAATGTGTAGTTGGCACCTGTACTTATAAAATCATGTATATAGTAAAAATGTATAACTTGTATAACTTACTGAACTACAGGATGTGTCATACGAGAAAGTGTGTGTTCCAATGTGTATGACCGTCATCCATTACCAGTGTAAGTGCACACCAGTGCATGCATCATGGCCATTGCCTAATGCATGTAGGTATATTGCTACATTAGTCTTATTTGAGAGGCACCCATGACGATATTGTATTTTATAAGTGGGGCGTTGTAAGTAAATATTTAACCATGAATTCATAATAGTGACATTTGATAACCTGTAAGGTTGATATACCATTTCATAATTTTCATATAAACAAAGACATTGAAAGTGCATGATCTTTCTAAAAATGTGATAAGCCACATAAGTATCCTAATGTAAGAACGTCCATCCGTCCGTCCGTCCGGGCACACATTAGGGTACTTATGTGGCTAGCCCCACAGGGTTATGGACTTGGTAAAGGATAGGGTTGGTTACAATTAGCCACCTAAAAAATCGTTTTATGTGGCTAAAAATCGTTTTATGTGGCTAATATTTAACATGTGATAAGCCACATAAGTATAGTAATGTAAGAACGTCCGTCCGTCCGTCCGTCCGTCCGTCCGTCCTTCCTTCCTTCCTTCCTTCCGTCCGTCCGTCCGTCCGTCCGGGCACACATTAGGGTACTTATGTGGCTAGCCCCACAGGGTTATGGACTTGGTAAAGGATAGGGTTGGTTACAATTAGCCACCTAAAAAATCCTTTTATGTGGCTAAAAATTAACATGTGATAAGCCACATAAGTATAATACTGTAAGAACGTCCGTCCGTCCGTCCGTCACACTTTTCGGTTAACCAATTTGTCACAGTTTCTCAAATATGCTGCAGGTGGCCTGCGTTCGACAGACGCTTTTCGGTGCATTGCGTTGAGAACCTTGTTTTTTGGTTAAGTTTTTTGGTTAAGTTTTTTGGTTAAAGTTTTTTGTTATACTATATCTCTGGAACTGCTTTGCCCATTACCATGAAACTTCACATGGGTGTTTATCATCATCTATATTTTCATTCTACCCGCCTCCCGTGCGGCCCCTGTGCCCAATGTCAAGGTCAAATTACTTTGAAGTTTTTGGTTAAGTTTTTTGGTTAAAGTTTTTGGTTAAGTTTTTTAGTTAAAGTTTTTTGTTATACTATATTTCTGCAACTGCTTTACCCATTACCTTGAAACTTCACATGGGTGTTTTATCATCATCTATATTTTCATTCTACCCCCCTCCCGTGCGGCCCCTGTGCCCAATGTCAAGGTCAAATTACTTTGAAGTTTTTGGTTAAGTTTTTTGGTTAAAGTTTTTGGTTAAGTGTTTTGGTTAAGTTTTTTGGTTAAAGTTTTTCGTTATACTATATCTCTGCAACTGCTTTGCCCATTACCTTGAAACTTCACATGGGTGTTTATCATCATCTATATTTTCATTCTACCCCCCTCCCGTTCGGCCCCTGTGCCCAATGTCAAGGTCAAATTACTTTGAAGTTTTTGGTTAAGTTTTTTGGTTAAAGTTTTTGGTTAAGTTTTTTGGTTAAAGTCTTTCGTTATACTATATCTCTGCAACTGCTTTGCCCATTACCTTGAAACTTCACATGGGTGTTTATCATCATCTATATTTTCATTCTACCCCACTCCCGTGCGGCCCCTGTGCCCAATGTCAAGGTCAAATTACTTTGAAGTTTTTGGTTAAAGTTTTTTTCGCGCCTGCTTGCGGAAAGCGCGATATAGTCGGCACTTTGGCATACGTACGTACGTACGTGTGTCCGGTTAAAGTTTTTGGTTAAGTTTTTTGGTTAAAGTTTTTTGTTATACTATATCTTTTTGTTTAGTGTCCATGCCTCGCCACAAGGCACGACATGCAGGCCGCGGCCATCTAGTTCTTACTTTATGCGCTGCCAGATACTTATGAAAGGTTCATATGAACTATGTAGCTACTAACACCTGTATATGTGGATGTGACTCGAGAAATGGGGCTTATGGGTTTTGTGACCAATGTTGATCCTGATCAGCCTGTGTATGCGCACAGTCTGCTCAGGGTCTGCACTGTTCGCCATTTTATCAGTGAAACACCCATCATGCTTCTAACAAGCATGATATATCGTTCGCAGTGTACAGGAGTGTGCTATTTGATCAGGAGCCACACTGGTCGCAAATCCCATAAACCCCATTTCTCCTGTCACAACCACATATTAGTTATCCATTTCAGATACAGAACGAATGTCTGTTCGTCTCTCTATATGCCCATTTCCTATTTATGCAACCACCAAGACAATTACCATGTTTACCATGTTGTGTATTCCAAATGAACGTCTCTGATACATATAAGTATTAATCTCAGCTGTGGACAGGCCTTTAAACACCATTAAGTAAAACAAATAACTAAATATAATTATTACTGTCGATAGTAGGTACTAATTTGCAAACTGGTTATAGAAAATATACCTTTTCTACCAGGCTGAATGGATGAATTGTAGCACACATTACTCCATGTATGACACAGTAAATACTAAAATACAGAATATTAAGATAGCTGTAAATATTACGAGCAAGCTAAGCTGGAGTAAAACAGGACAAATATATTGTTATACACTTTCAAAATGACAGCCAGCAAGTAAATGAGCTTGTGTGACATAAAAATAAAATCAGGCAGTAGAACCGATGAAACTGAGATATATCCCGGTTCCACATAATGTACACACTATTTATCGTGCTTTCCAATAATATTCCCTCGACCTATTCCGAGTCATCAGCAGGAACTGGATTCAAATGTGTAGTTGGCACCTGTACTTATAAAATCATGTATATAGTAAAAATGTATAACTTGTATAACTTACTGAACTACAGGATGTGTCATACGAGAAAGTGTGTGTTCCAATGTGTATGACCGTCATCCATTACCAGTGTAAGTGCACACCAGTGCATGCATCATGGCCATTGCCTAATGCATGTAGGTATATTGCTACATTAGTCTTATTTGAGAGGCACCCATGACGATATTGTATTTTATAAGTGGGGCGTTGTAAGTAAATATTTAACCATGAATTCATAATAGTGACATTTGATAACCTGTAAGGTTGATATACCATTTCATAATTTTCATATAAACAAAGACATTGAAAGTGCATGATCTTTCTAAAAGCATGCATATGCTCTTCAAATATGTTCACTATATTAATATAGCTGGTATGTACGCATACATAAACTATTTTGTTCAATATATATCAACATTTGGTGTTCTTAATTATAGCACACATGTTATTTTTATGCCTGTTGTGTCAAATTACAAATATTTATATATACAAACCAACATTAGTATATATGTAGTCTGAAAAAGCCATTCCGTGATATTCAAACATCAATCTATTCCAGTTTAAGAAGTATGCACATCTACCATGTGTAGCCATACACACTCATAGGACCATCAATATACTTTTAAATCCCCATGAATGATAACGTATCTCCATAACATATTATGCAATGTATCAAAATGTTCATCTAAACGATATCACACAGCCTCTATCAAGACACATTACATTTTGGATTTTACTATGAAATTGAATTATTGTCTACATGTCATTCTAACTATTTACACATGCGGTAAGGATCAGGTTTGTGGAAGGCGTTTTCTGCCGCATTGTGTGTTTTGCTAGCTCTTTGGGGTCGTCTGAATATATATTTCTCTATTTGACAACATGTAATGTCATTCTAATGATCAAGCAACTCTGTAATCATGTCCCATGTGTACATTTATTTACTGAATGCAGAATTATATTTACATTGTAACTGTTTAGCACATACATACCACACATAGTTTGTAGTTAATAGACACGTATTTGCCCCCATATACCCCTATGTGGCATTGAATCCGCATAACAATCCCTATGGTTGTCTTTCAAATTTATTACATCGCTGATAGACAATCATATTCCATTACTATAGCAACCAGATACATGTATTTGAGTATATGTCATGGGCTAGCAGAGTTTGGTGTCATCGCAAGATGCGGGACCTCCTCGGGCTAAGGGTATTATCAACTATTTTTTAGCAATTTAAGCTGTATTAAAAGTGTACATATAGATCCGTAAATATCACATCTCCAAATTGCAAAAGCGACCATGTTGATGGTCATTTTGAAACTGATGGACAGTCATGGTGACACTGCATATGGTTAAGTTTTTGGTGTATTAGTTTCTATAACGTTTAATTAGAAGAATGAATACAGCACATGTAATGGTTAATGTAGAACAGATTACATCAGTGACTGCATGAATATATCGTTACCATGTATTTTATTTATTTTCAAACTCACGACCAAAGGTTAATTTAAATTATTGTCACATGTGAAGACATATGCGTGATGCTTAATGTGGGAGAAAGCCATGCATGTTTGCAATAAGCATACCCATGCCATTCATGCTACCATACTACATACTGCCCTGGCCAATGATCACCATGCTCACTTAATTGTCAGAAGTGTGCTCGTTAACAATACTATTGTATTCCTTGTCAACAGTCAATCTATATTGGACACACTTTTAAACAGTTCTTCAATACTCAAACTGATTGAAATACATCCGTATTTGTCTTTGGAAATAAGCAGAATATCACACTATATACATAACAATGTTAGTGTTGTTTAAATACTGAAAACTGCAGCTTCATCATCAATAATATTGAACATCTGATCATTTTGGCAGCCATTTTGAATATATATTATTGCATTGCATATCTGGATATGTATATGTTATCAACTGATTTGATTTGTATACCTCAAACTGGTATGTATACAGGTAATAGGTGCATGAAATGCTGTTTATAATAACTCCATACAGAAAAGAATAGAACAAAACAAGAACATTTTGGCGGCCATTTTGACTGTTCTGACAATTGTGGAAGGCTATTGCATCACTGTCTCCTGTATTTTCCATTTATATGTGAGGGAAAGCAATGTATGTGTTTCAACTTTATGAATGTCTGTGTTTGCTCGTAACAGAACACGACTCGCAGAAAAATGTTGTAAAACAGCCTATTTCGGCAGCCATTTTGAAATATATTGCCATTTACGGGTGTAATTAAATGTAAGATGTATTCTAAATCATTTTACATTCAAATTGTCACTTAATTATAGCAATTTACCTGGTTAATATTGATCAGATTGAAAGTTAACAGTCCTTTATAAAACAATATAATACTGTTTGGCGGCCATCTTGTAAAATGGCCACCATTTGTTTATCCAGCGGTTTTTTGAGCGCTGACAACCAGGATTGATAGACAATAGGCTACTGAATCCGAAAATCATACTCACCAAAAATCCCACATTGGGGGGGGGGGGGGGGGGGGGGTGGGGGTTATTGCTGGCCCAAGGTCTAACCTATGTTATCTGCAAAAATACCGGACATCTATTGGTTCACATTTTTAATCTTCTAAAATCTCGTATAACTTCTTTGGTGCGAGGTATCGCAAAATTGCACAAAAATAACCAAAAACATCATGCTGCAGAAAACAACGGACCGACAAATATAGCATATTTGTCTTATTTTCCATGAAAACACATCTTGGGATTTCATTAGAATTGTCTCTGCTCCTTGATGTCTGTTGATGTGTAAACAGTAGTGCGATTTTATTTTACCCAATTAAAATTTTGAAATACCCAATTGCTTCAGAAATGATGAAGTAACAATACTCAATTAGTAATTCCTTATCTGGAGCCCTGGCTAACATTTATATGGTTAAAAACGATATATAAATGTAGTAGTTATTTCCAAATATTATGCCAATATTCATTTTCAGTCGGAAGATATTTAGTTTTATTTGGTTCCTGAAAAGTAGACAGCTTTGACTTACGAGGTTTTAGAAGAACAGCGACAATGTGTTTCTTCGCTTTATGATTTGAAAATGATTTTTGTGTGTTTATTAAAGGATACGCAAATACTACCATAGATAAGGGACCATACATTCATTTTCATCCCAGCATAGACTGATAAACATTATATATGGCATGAAATCATACCACATTCCCTGATGATCGTGTTTGTGAACTAGTATATAGGTGCAGATGACAAAGTATCCAATACTGCATATTTGCTTTAAAACTTGATTAAAAAACCCTATGAAAATCAGAAGCTATATGGGACACACCATTGTCAATCGGGAATATGTCCGCAAGGTACGAATATGTCTGCAGACATATTCGTACCTTGCAGACATATTCGCGATTGACAAATACAATTGTGTGCCTAATCCGACATCTGCATAATTTCATGAAGTTGACAAAACTTTCAGAGTACATACGTATTTAATGAAATTACGCAGATGTCCGAAGGTACAAAATCACATGGCGGGTCTCATATTTAGTCTAATCTTGGCCTACGTTGTTTGCCATTCAGTCACTGAAATCGCCTCACTGCCACGAGCGAAATTATTCTAATCTAACCATAATGAGTGAATGTACAACTGGACCTAGTATTTAACCAAAACCTACAATTTCTCAAATTAAAAGTGTCATCAGGTACTGTACCCGTTCCACCCTGCGCCACGTTTTCTCTGATTCACAGAAGACGTGCGGTACGCGAGCATGGAGCCCGGACTGGTCAACTGTTCCTGGTACGTGAGCCAGTCGTGCTGTAAGAGGACAGAAGTGACGTCGGTGTTCTCGTCCAACATGCTCCCCCTATATCAGGCCAGCAAGGAGTGCCAGAACAGGATCAACTATATGATGTGTTACTTCTGTAGTCCGGAGCAGCACAGATGGTACCAAGGGTGAGTGGCAAATATCGATCACTGCCATTTAAAGTCCACATGTCACCACACATTAAAAAAATGGCCTTTTTAAATTCATGTGCACAAGGCAATTTCAATGTGTCCCTGGGGTATTTCATATGGCGATTGCTCCAAAAGAAACCAATCCCAACAATAATTCTAAAGATAATATTAACCCTTACACCGCTATCTTAATTTTTTTGTCGTCTGCTGTTTATTTTCTGTTTTCCATTTTTATCATCAAAAACATGCTTTGACAGCACTTTAGAATAATTTACAACATGCTTTGACAACATCCATTGGAAATGATTCTGAAGTGCTGTCAAAACATATTTTTATTTAGAAATAAGGCAAGATATAAAAGCAACAGCAGACGACAATTGTTGTGAGTAGCGGTCTAAGGGTAAGTGGCACTCTTCCAGAAAATGAATTCCTCCTGTAGTCTGATAATGTGGATGTGTGACATGTGGACTTTAAAAGAATATTGCCAGTTAGCATGGTGAAAATTCATTGATTGAATAGCGAACAGTGCAGATCCTCATCAGACTAGATGCATGCTCAGTCTGAAATGGATCTACACTGGTTGCAAAACCCATAAGCCTCAATTCTCCAGTCACAGCCACAATTATACATGACCCACTGGCACTATACCTCTTTTCATATGAAGAGTATAATTAGTGGAAGTTGGTGATACCCATGGTTCGTAAATGAACACACACTGAACACACAGTGAATGATGAGTTTTGCGGCCAGTGTAGATCCAGATCAGCCTGTGCATCTGCACAGTTTCATCAGGATCTGCACTGTTACCATTCCATCAATGAAACTCCTGCGCTGCTTCGAACAACCAATATATATCTTTATCAGGCTACAAGAGTGTGCTATTTGATCAGGAGCTACACTTGTCACAAATCCCATAAGCCTCATTTCTCCACTCACAGCCATATATTACCTTGCTGCTGTAAGTATGTAAAACCTCAATTAGTGTAATCAATTAGTGTAATCAATTAGTGTAATCAATAAGTGTAATCAATCAATCAATCTAATTTTGTCTCTTATTATTAAAGGGGAAAAGTGCATGTTTGCGAGGATTTCTGCACATCAACACATAAAGCCTGCACGGACGCATATTACAGTGGCACCAGACTGGGTAGGTATACCATAAATTGGGTCAACGGTTATCGAGGTCATACAAGCTATTCTTGAGAACCTATTTCCATAGTTATGACATTAAAATTGGAATTAAATTAAAGTTCTTGATAAATGTGTGCTAAATTGAACTACATGTACCTTATGTTTCTCAATTTATTTGAAACATCATCATTTGTTTATTTTTAATCATCGTTTAATTCTAAGTCTATAGCTCACCTATGTGACTACCGTAGATTTTCAATGTTAAAGTCAAATGAATTAGAAATGTGTGTGAAAGATTTTCATTTTTTTTATATATTCTTATGTACTAAAGTATCATGGACTGATTGTAAATAATTTATACATGTACTACATTGTATGAAAATAAATATGCAGAATACCTTTGTGAAAAATGTAGATCCAGATCAGCCAAATGAAAATAATTTTTTTATCTTACCATGAACAAAACTAGAAACTAGGCGACATCTGCGACCAATGAAGACCCAGATCAGTCTGTACATCTGCGCAGTCTGATCAGACTCTTCAATGTTTGCAAACCATCTACAGTGAATCCTCTCTAAACCGGACACTCTGGGAGGTCCACAGGGTGTCTAGCTTAGAGAGGTTTCACTTTAATAGAGGTTCCACTGTAGTACAAATTAAATAAAGAATCAAACAAACAAACTGCATGCAGTTTGGTCAGGCTTGGCCAGGAATGAAGTAGTCCCAGTTTTATCCGACCTATTTACCTGACTTCCAATCCGGAAGTGGGTTCAAACCTTGCCTTTGGCATTAAAAACACTTCCATAGTATTTCCGTCCCACTGGTTTTTCGGATGAGACTCTAAAATGTGGTCCCGTCTCTATATGACCTTAGCTGTTGGTGGGACGTTAAACCCTTTCACTGTTGTCACTGATTACAGGTGAGGTTTACAAGAATGGGTCCGCCTTGTGTGAAACACAGAACTTTCAAGTGGTGAATACGAAATACTGCTTCAAGTACGACTCGACAGTGTTTGATGGTGCTCCGACTACAACAGCGAGTTATATGGTCCAGATTGCAGCACTCGCATTATTACTGTCATTTAGACTTGTCTCTTAATATTAACCATTCCATAGGACAATACATATTTTCCAAACCCCCAAATATATGAACAATTTTACCCTAAGTAACTTCTAACCTATACAGGGGCCCATTTCACTAAACTTTGTACGACTAAAATGTTCGTTTGTGCAACTGTAGGATCATGTGTAAATTTCAATTGATGGATTTACGTTTATTGAGTATAGTGCAGCCTATGCTCAATAAATGTAAATCAAGTAATTGTTTACAAGGAAACATTGTTAATGTGGAATTTACAGACTATCATTATTTTGCACTTACAAACATTTTAGTCTTATGAAGTTTAGTGAAATGGCCCCCAGGTGCATTCCCTTATGTGACGGTCCTGTTGAACAGACATAATTTCCAATCAATTCATCAATATATCAGTCGTGAACATATTTATTGTGAATTGAGTGCCGCATGTATGGTGCTTCCTTATCATACAGGTGCATGTCCATCTGAAAATGACCTTGCTGTTGAAACGTAAAACCCCAATCAGTCAATTAGTATTCCATGTTGAACCATCGACTGTGGTAAACAAAAATGGCCATCTGCGGTTTTATAGTTTGTTTTCTTTCTCAATAAAAGTATGGTTTGACAGTTCATTGGAAATGATTCTAAAGTGATGTCAAACCATGTATTTGATGAAAAAAAAGTAGTATAAAAATACACAAAAGTTAATACAGCATTGTACGTTCAGGCTATTTCCTTAATCAGATCAGAGGTGTAACTTTGTAATTTAGAAACTTTCCACAAACCATACAAATCATCATGCATCGGCTCATCTTGATCCACACTGTAAACACTGTAAACACTGTAAATACATGTACATGTGTTTGCATTATGATTGTTAGTGCTGAAGCCATTCCTCCAGGGCTGTATACACACTTTTGCCATCTTCTGTTTTTCTTATTGTCAATTTTTCTCAAGAAAAAACCCTTTTCAATGTTCATGAGAATCAAGACCAATTTTTGTTGCAAAAAGAAGACATACATGTATACAATAAGTAGATGACAATTTGTGTTTCCCACCCATCGCATTTATTATCCCCTCGCCGATAGGCAAGAGGGGATATAGCGTTAGTCCATGTACGTAAGAGTGGATATAGCGTTAGTCCATGTACGTAAGAGTGGATATAGCGTTAGTCCATGTACGTAAGAGTGGATATAGCGTTAGTCCATGTACGTAAGAGTGGATATAGCGTTAGTCCATGTACGTAAGAGTGGATATAGTGTTAGTCCATGTACGTAAGAGTGGATATAGCGTTAGTCCATGTACGTAAGAGTGGATATAGCGTTAGTCCATGTACGTAAGAGTGGATATAGCGTTAGTCCATGTACGTAAGAGTGGATATAGCGTTAGTCCATGTACGTAAGAGTGGATATAGCGTTAGTCCATGTACGTAAGAGTGGATACAGCGTTAGTCCTGTACGTAAGAGTGGATAGCGTTAGTCCATGTACGTAAGAGTGGATATAGCGTTAGTCCATGTACGTAAGAGTGGATACAGCGTTAGTCCATGTACGTAAGAGTGGATACAGCGTTAGTCCATGTACGTAAGAGTGGATATAGTGTTAGTCCATGTACGTAAGAGTGGATATAGTGTTAGTCCATGTACGTAAGAGTGGATATAGCGTTAGTCCATGTACGTAAGAGTGGATATAGTGTTAGTCCATGTACGTAAGAGTGGATATAGTGTTAGTCCATGTACGTAAGAGTGGATATAGTGTTAGTCCATGTACGTAAGAGTGGATATAGTGTTAGTCCATGTACGTAAGAGTGGATATAGTGTTAGTCCATGTACGTAAGAGTGGATATAGCGTTAGTCCATGTACGTAAGAGTGGATATAGTGTTAGTCCATGTACGTAAGAGTGGATATAGCGTTAGTCCATGTACGTAAGAGTGGATATAGCGTTAGTCCATGTACGTAAGAGTGGATATAGCGTTAGTCCATGTACGTGAGTGTGGATATAGTGTTAGTCCATGTACGTAAGAGTGGATATAGCGTTAGTCCATGTACGTAAGAGTGGATATAGCGTTAGTCCATGTACGTAAGAGTGGATATAGCGTTAGTCCATGTACGTAAGAGTGGATATAGCGTTAGTCCATGTACGTAAGAGTGGATATAGCGTTAGTCCATGTACGTAAGAGTGGATATAGCGTTAGTCCATGTACGTAAGAGTGGATATAGCGTTAGTCCATGTACGTAAGAGTGGATATAGCGTTAGTCCATGTACGTAAGAGTGGATATAGCGTTAGTCCATGTACGTAAGAGTGGATATAGCGTTAGTCCATGTACGTAAGAGTGGATATAGCGTTAGTCCATGTACGTAAGAGTGGATATAGCGTTAGTCCATGTACGTAAGAGTGGATATAGCGTTAGTCCATGTACGTATTTGTGTGTGTATGTTAGTAACACCTTTCATTTTCAATAACTTGTGAACCGCTTCCCAATTTGTAAGGCAATGCATTAGTCTTTTTTGTTTATTCAATAACTTATGAATCACTTTACCTATTTTGATAATATTTGGCAACAATGTGTGTCTAGGGCTGGTGCTTTGTTTTGCATATGACCCACATCTGACCACCCAATGTCAAGGTCACTGATGAATTATGTGTTTTTTTTTAGCTCACCTGAGCGAAGCTCATGTGAGCTATTGTTACCGCAATGTGTCCGTCGTCCGTCGTCCGTCGTCGTCCGTCGTCCGTGAACATTTTCAAACGTCTTCTCCTCGGTAACCATTGGGTCTATAGTCACCAAACTTCATGGTCATGGTCCTTAGGTAGGGGGATTACAAAATTGTTAAAATGACGTCATTACGTAATCCAAGATGGCTGCCGTCTAAAAATAGCACAAATTCTTAAAAAATCTTCTTCTCAAGAACCGCCAACCGGATTTCGACAAAACTTGGTAGGAATGATCGATGTACATTGCTCTTTCAAAGTTGTAAAAATGGTGACCCCGGGGTCAAAAATGGGCGTGGCCCGTGTGGTCAAATTGGGGTCAAATTTTATTTTTGACTGAATATGGTCATGTCATATATCAAATTGAAGGTATCAATGAGGCGATCACTCTGGTGCATTTTTTGTCGAAATCGGATTGTTATGTCATCCAAGATGGCCGCCGAAATGTCAAAAAGTCGTTCTTTTATTAGAGATTTCAAAATTCTTCTTCACATGAACCGCTTGGCCCATGGGTGAACCCTTTTCAGATTTGTTAAAATGGAGGTCATTGCTAATCCAAGATGGCCGCCGTCTAAAAATAGCATAAATTCTTAAAAAATCTTCTCATGAATCGCTTGTCGGATTTTGACTAAACTTGGTAGGAAAGATCGATTTACAGTGCTTTTTCAAAGTTGTTAAAATGGTGACCCCGGGGTCAAAAATGGGCATGGCCTGTTGGGTCAAATTGGGGTCAAATTGGGGTCAAATTTTATTTTTGACCGAATATGCTCATGCCATATATCAAATTGAAGGTATCGATGAAGCGATTGCTCTGGTGCAATATTTGTCGGAATCGGATGATTATGTCATCCATGATGGCCACCAAAAGGTCCATTTATTCAAGATTTTGGACGTCTTTTTCTCAGGAACCACATGGCCGATGCTGGCCAAACTTCATAGGAAGTTAAGATCCTTGGGTGAAGCATTTTCAGATTTTGTAGAATGAGAGTCATCACTTAATCCAAGATGACCGCCATCTAAAAATAGCACAATTTTTTTTAAAACACATGAACTCAATGTCACATTCTCCTCTGGTGTTCATGGAGTCAGGTGAGCGAATTAGGGCCATCATGGCCCTCCTGTTTTAAAGGCTGCCAGTGAGCAGATTGGCTTAGTGATTGCGATACCCTTGTTACATTGTGGGTAGAACTGATGTTCATGTATAGATTGTGATACCCTTGTTATATTGTGGGTAGAACTGATGTTCATGTATAGATTGTGATACCCTTGTTACATTGGGTTGTAGAACTGATGTTCATGTATAGATTGCGATACCCTTGTTACATTGTGGGTAGAACTGATGTTCATGTATAGATTGTGATACCCTTGTTACATTGTGGGTAGAACTGATGTTCATGTATAGATTGTGATACCCTTGTTACATTGTGGGTAGAACTGATGTTCATGTATAGATTGCGATACCCTTGTTACATTGTGGGTAGAACTGATGTTTATGTATAGATTGCGATACCCTTGTTACATTGTGGGTAGAACTGATGTTTATGTATAGATTGCGATACCCTTGTTACATTGTGGGTAGAACTGATGTTCATGTATAGATTGCGATACTCTTTGTTACATTGTGGGTAGAACTGATGTTTATGTATTAGATTGCGATACCCTTGTTACATTGTGGGTTAGAACTGATGTTTATGTATAGATTGCGATACCCTTGTTACATTGTGGGTAGAACTGATGTTCATGTATAGATTGCGATACTCTTGTTATATTGTGGGTAGAACTGATGTTCATGTATATAGCATGCTTTTTATCCCGTCAACACAGTGCCTATGTGCCGTGAAACACGGTGCCGTGAAACATTTTTGATATCCAGTCAATACGACCCAATCACTGCGTATGAATATGTGTTTCAATAATGCTTTAGAACTACTTTGACACAGTAACCTTTGACATTTAGGTGAAGTCTTGTAAACAAAATGATATACGCTTGAGAAAAGCGCTGACATTTGAGATTTGGCACTTAATAAAAAAGTACCAGAAAGAAAGAAAACAAAAACAAATTAAAATGCATCTAATTAAGAGTATTTGTTTACATTTTTGCTGCATTAACTGGCAGCCTTCCAAGTCCCACAATCCATTGTATTTTGCTGTCTTCTGCAAGCAAGAATAAAATTGGAAAAAGCAAAAACATTGATAAATTATAAATTCTACTTGAGTTTGGAAAAGTATTCCAAAAAAAAGATGTCTGATTATTTAAATCCAGGAATATTTGAAATTTTCTGGGACGACATTAGTGGTAGTGGCAGGGCTGAAAATGTTGGTTTTGAAGTAGTAGAGGTCAGTGCTGACGTGTGTGCTTTTTCGAATTCTGCTATGGCTATGACAAGTGTAAACACGTGTGAAAATGAAACTTTACTTACCCAGACTGGCCAGAGGCAGAGTGGTGTCGTAATACGAATCAGCAATATGTCCAGTCACTATTTGCCGGAGCCACACTGAACATCAACAACTTCCATGTGTGCAAACAGTAACTGTACATGCTGTTAATTGTAAAATATCTGCCCAGTGATAGTGTGTTTGAAACGCAACAAGTAAGTTGCCGCTCCAAAATCTCATGAACACACGTGTTTACACAGCTGTGTAATTATTAAATATACTTTAAAGGTACATGCCCACGCAGCAGGTTACACTGTAGTACTACTTTTCATTTTCTGTCATGCCTTATATGAGCCATTTGTCTACCCACTAACGAGTTATTTTTAATTACGGCGCGTGTTAATTGGTGTTAAATCGCATTTTATATGCCGCGACCAGAAAGGGTATTTTCCGAACTCGTGCTATTTTTACCAACACGCGCGTCAAGTGACACGGTCAATCATATCACATCTTTGACATGCGCAATGAAGTATCGGAAGTTGAGAAGAAAAATCTCTGTTAGAGTCCAAATCTAAATCTCCACGTAACTCTTTCCATTTGGTGATCTGGTCGCCAATATTAACCACTCTCTCTCTGTACTACCTGTCCCTCAGACATTTCGCCGTTTCATACAATTTCCGTCCTGGACGTTTCGACATGTTGATATTCTTGTTTACATATTTGGAAGCCTACTGGCGCATGTAGTATACTGCGCATGCGCACCGCAAGTCGTGATGTGAAAGTCGTCGTCCCCGCACATTATCAAAATAGACTGTTACCGCCGCGCGTCGCTAACAGTAAATTGATAATTAATAAATGATTATATTTGTATAGTGGGCACTCGTAATTGTTAGAACTGGTGGAATAATGACATAATTATACACTTATTTAATTCCTATAAAGAACATTTTGTGCCTACTGCGTGGGCATGTACCTTTAATATTCATGATTCTCGACATTATTAAAAGTAGAAATACGTGTAAAAATATTTTTGTGTGAAATATGCCAAACTACCGTGACATTAAGCGATGTTTGCTTCCAAAAGGCACAGACTTATTTTGTGTGTGCATAGCAACAATAAAAGTTGTGATGCGGTTATCACTCTAGTCGATTCTCCGATTTTGAGGATGTGGCTGGAGTTATCTTTTGCATTTTAAAGTTATTTGTAGGTGTTGACGGGATAAATAGAATAGTAGGTAAGTGCCGTGAATGAGAAAAAATATCTGGCGCGGCACGGAAACGTCCCGTTTCCTAAACGTCCCGTTTCCTAAGCCTTGCCAGATATTTTTTTCCCATTCACGGCACTAACCTACTATTCTCTATATTAAATACCTTATAAATACTCATATATATTCGGAAACTATTTATTCTGAAAAATGTACATAAATGTACGTGTTCCCACCATACAGTGTCCAAATATTCAGGGTTCGTATGGTTGTACTAGTTTATCACAATAACATTGTATTTGGATACAATTTGTTTCGGAAAATCCCTATTTTTATTTACATTGTATTACATGTATATTATATGAGCCGCGTCGCGAGAAAACCTGTCTTCGGGTAATTGTTGGTCAATATGACATTTTGTTACTATGACAATGGTATTTGTATAATGAATTTAACGCTTTTTAGTTGATCATGATATCTGCAACATTCATTAAGTTATTATAGTTTATACAACACAACTATGCAGGTCGTTTGAGCAAAAGAGACGTCATGTAAAAGCGACGTCATGCGACGTAAATGACATACCGTTACAGATAGAGTATACGCCAACATCTACAACAGTTTGAAGCATGTTTGGCATTGAATAATGAATGTAAAGACGGATGAGCTTGAGTCTTTTGGTAACACATGAATGTGCAAAGTCAAACTGGTAAGTTCATGTAACAGCAAGTATGAACGTGTGCTGGTACGCTGATTCGGTGTGCTGATTTCTTCTTTTTGACGTCGTGTTTATTGAGCGTTTTAACAATTTATAATTGTAGAAAACCACGGAAGTATATTGATTAACTAATTGTTTGATTAGGTCTATAAGACCATTTAGTTCAACATATACAAATGGATTTTTTTTTATACACACACATATGGGGAGAACAATATGTTCAACATTAAATTACATTACAACTAGAGCACAGTCGATGGCGCGCCATCGCAATATACCCACGTTTCCCAAATGCGAAGTTGAAAAAGGGGAGATAATTCATGACCGGGGGTCGTATCAAAATTCACTGCACATCTACACACCATAAGGAAGGCACACACCAAGTTTCAAGACCCTACCTATTACGGTTAAACATTTTTACTTCTTACACGAAACGTGACGGACAGACAGACGGACGGGCACCCGTGACGAAAACAATATACCCATGTATTTTTTTTAAAAGTGGATATAAAAAACTGTTTGCTCTGAAAGGCAGTGTTCATGTCTGATGACAGGCACCCTTACTGCCATGTGTTACTCACTATGTACACAATCACAATCACTGGAATAGCATGAGAGCAAAAGCCTGCATCGCTTACGTGTTATTTCTACTGCATCGCAGTCTCTCACGACTTGACAATAGTTTCACTCACAGTCCATGGCACTAATGTCCCCAACATGTTGCCTTGAAATATCATCACACAGTTACTGTGTCTAGTTCTTGACTTTTTGTATTATTGTAGTTGGTTTAAACAGTATTTATTTCAAGAGAGATATGTGATAATATTGTAGTTGTACGTGTCACATGTCCCAAACATGTTGCCTTGAAATATCTTACATTAACATGACACGTTAGCGTGCATTCAGATTGAAGCTTTTCATATTCAGACAACACAAATGTCGAATGTTCGCGACATCGTCCCGCTTACAGCTGTACTTTGACCACATTTTTAAAAAGCCGGGCCCCGTGCAGGCACCGGGGCGGGATCAACTGATCCTGAGAATAGTGCTGCAGTAGCCATTGCTTGTCGTAAAAGGCGACTAAACTGGCTTAACCATTGGGTTCATACTTTCCGGAACCCACTATACCGGATTTGGCCCTCATGTACATTTTTGGCTTGCTTGTGTGTGAGAGTTGAGTCAGGCTATGCCCCATATATAAAAGTAAGATTAGCGCTAATCCTATTACTTTTAGGGGATGGGATAAATGATGCTGGTGTGGCGAGGGCCTGGCACCAGATCAGGTTGTTCTAATTTCAGGACTGAATATATATTTTGATTGTAAATATTGAGTTCTGAAGTTGGGATTTACCCACCTCAGACAGGTGGAACAACCCCGTTGACCCGTCTGCGTGTAGACTCCCTGAGGCTTGTACCTCTATGTCAGAAAAGCGGACGTTAAACCCTATTCACTCACTCACTCACTGAAAAAGCCGGATCTTAAAATATCTGCAATAAATGTACGATCGGTGACCCACATCCTGTCGGTGATCGAGAAAGGATCCCCAGTGACTGAATGGAGAACATTGTATGTTCTGATCAGACAGCGCATATGCACAGATGAGACTGATATGTGGCTATACTAGTCGTAACATCCATGGCTTTGTTGTTTTTTTTTGCAGGAGATATTTTTTTCTTCAAATCGGTAAAGGTTGCGCTAATTTTTAATTTTAAACATTATATTAGAAAGAAAGAATTGAGCATAGACTGAAAATTCGCTATGATTTAACCAGATCTGAAACATATAGTTGTGCGGGAAACCGGGCCCAGGCTACATAGGTCTACAAATATGATGCCGATTATTTGTATGTACATGTAAATAAAAAATGTAGCTTACACAGAGTTTTCACCTGTAAATGGTGGTCGATAACAGTTAACGTGGACAGTTATCTGTAAACTGTGTCAAAGATTAAATATTATGTGAAAATAAAGGAACATAAAAAACACACGTCAACAGACAAACATTTTTATATGATACCAATAGCAAAATAATGAAAGAAAATTATCCTTACGCCATTATTGTTAATAAAAACATATATAAGATATGTCCGTTTCGAATAAAAATGTCACACGGTGGATTTTGATCGTACGACCATTAGTACCATTCATCCAATACATTCTCGGACAGGACCCAGGACAGATTGAAGACTGTTTTGTTTTTTCATGTTTTGTTTTTTCACACACATACGCCCGATTATAGATATATTTGGGAATGTATCTTACACTGAACTAAAGTTCAAATACATTTATAATGCTCACATTGGTAAAAATGCATTAAAATAGTAAAAACATGTAGGTATGTTGTTGTTCTGTTCGTTAGATAACTTTTAACACCACGGAACAAACCTAACATGGCGGTCTGACAAACGTCGATGATTGGAAATCTCGGCGGAAATTACGTCAGCTAAGTTCACGATTCCCGAAGACAGGTTTTCTCGCGACGCGGCTCATATATGCCAACTTTACACCAGTATTTGTACAGTCTAGTCATACAATTTATTTGTTTTATTTTTTATTTATGAGTATGTATAAATGTGTACCCTTATCTAGCATCAACCATTTCTCACTAATTTTCAGAACATTCCATTCATCAGAAAAGCGTTCATTCATCTTGCTATTCACTTTCTATATACATTCAACCCATGACCAGTAGTGTTGAAAGATATCAAATGTATACACATCAAGAGTTGCTATATTCTGACTGTAATCAGTGGTTATCATCCAAATTGCTCTACTTCAGAGATATGTACACTTGCTATTGTGGCTACAAGTAAAACAGTTAACCATTTCACCACTAAATAACTTGAATGGATTTTGATTTGTTAATTTTGCAACCAATACAACTGTCACAAAACGATTTTCAGACTAGTCCATTTATAAAAAGGTGGTGTTTTTTCTCTAAAAATAAGAAAATTACTTGCAAACAGTGCAGATCCTGATGAGACGGCTCGTCACGAGCCGGTTCATTTGGGTGTACACTCTTTGCCAATACCACTATACAGGCCTGTGGTGTTGAAAGAGTTAATACAAATCTGTACATGTATTATTATGACCCAGTATGAAAATACCATTTTTACAAACAATTACATACATTTTAAGTGCAAATTTGTGTTGTTGTGGTGTTTTGTTATTGGTGTTAACGGTCTATCAACAGCTAAGGTCATTTAAGGCTCTTGTCGTTGTATAATGTAGCTACAGGTCAGAAAGTGTACACATACTCTGCAAGCAGGGGCGGATCTGGAGGAGCGTTCAGCCACGGAGTTTACATAGATCACAGTTTACCACCAGCTGGAGTCTGAATTTAAATGCCGTAAACAGGAAAGTGCATTTCCGGATATGGGGAAAGGGGGGGGGGGGGCATGCACCCAGACCCCCCTACCATACTCAGGTCGAAAATAGGACAACCCCCCGGGGGGGGGGGCATGCACCCAGACCCCCCTACCATACTCCGGTCGAAAATAGGACAACCCCCCCCCCAATCCGCCCCTGGCAAGTATACGTGACATTGAAGGTCTGGTTCTATATTACTATTGATCTCCATTACCGTGGTTTGTTGTGTTGGTGTATTGTTTACTTTACAATGATTACCAACAAGCACACAAGCACTTATACAAATGCTTGGCAGGTAGGAGCATGCGATGGGTAATTTAACTATCAGGATTCATCCTTACCGGAATCCGAACGGAGACCTGATTTGGCACTCAGGTACAGCATTCTTGTATGTGAGGGTTTAATCTGGTTATACCCATTGTATGAGTAATACGATTATTCCTAATCCTATTTCTTTTAAGGGAAGGGTCCAAGTGACTTTGGTGTGGTATGGGCCTGGCACCAGGTCGGATTATTCTAATTTCAGGGCTGAATTTATATTTATTTCGATGTAAATATTCCGTTCTGATTTTGGGATTTTCTCCCCAATGCAGCAGGTTACATGCGGGGTCAAACCTGTTGTCCCGGCTTTAAATGACCTTAGCTGTTGATAGGCCGTTAAATACCAATAAATCAAATCAAATTGTTGACATGCAGCGGATGCGTTAGGGTGATGCTGAAGTACCCGCAGTAAACCCACACAATACGTTACGATATTAATGCCTGCTTATTAGTGCCCTGTCGAGAATCGGTTTCGCCCTGTCTGTCTGTCCATCCGTTTATTTTTTGAAAGTTTTGTAAGACTCTCAAATCACCTATAATTTCTGTTTCCCTTCAGCTAATATGTTCTTATTGCACACATGCATTACTTAGTAACTATACATCATTCCACATTAATACAATTACCCTCGCTACTGATCGTACGTCCGTCCGTCTGTCTGTCTGTTTATTTATTTGAAGGTTTTTGTAAGTTTCTCAAATCACCTATAATTTCTGTTTCTCTCATCTAATATCTCCATATTGCACACATGCGTTACTTAGTAACTATACATCATTCCACTTTAATACAATTACCCTCGCTACTGATCGTACGTCCGTCCGTCCGTCTATTTATTTATTTGAAGGCTTTTGTAAGAGCTTCTCAAACCACCTATCATTTCTGTTTCTCTTCATCTAATATCTTCATATTGCACACATGCATTACTTAGTAACTACACATCATTCCACATTAATACAATTACCCTCGCTACTGATCGTACGTCCGTCCATCTGTCTGTTTACTTTTTTGCAAGTTTTTGTAAGAGTTTCTCAAATAGGGGCCCTAAGTGCGTTGACCGACCACATTTTTTGGTTTACATATTATATGTTAATGATTTTATTGATGTCACAGTTTTCACAATAAAATAAAGATAATCAGAAGCGTTGTTGTGGTACAGACATGTATAGTATTTCCTTTCATGTATTCAGTATGCTGGTTGAAATGTTAAATGTTTGATTTGCCTTTTCCACAAAAATATATTGACCTCAGTAACCAAGAACCCATCTTCCATAGGTTCGGCATAACGTTTGCGGAAACGTTGGACGAGTGTGTTCTTGGTTACTGAAGTATTGTTCAACATATGATTAATGTATCGTATCAATGCGGAAGGCTTGCATAAAATATTGATATATGTTTCCACTCGCTATGACAGTTTAAATGAGTGGTCACAAAATCTATTGTTATGGAGAAATAAGCCAAATCGGGATCTCAATATCAAAAAGTGACCTTGCGATGTTTGCCACCAGATGCCCAAGTTGAGTATCAATGCATCAGATCTGATTATGACGGATCACTAGCAGGAGACAACGTTCAGCGGAATTTAATGGGGAAAATATCTGGTAAGGCTTAGGAAACGGGATGGGCGAGGCTCTGCCGAGCACATCCCGTTTCCGTGCCGCGCCAGTTTTTTCCCATTCACGGCACTAACCTACTATTATATTTATCCCGTCAACACCTACAAATGGCTTTAACATGCAAACAAATAATCCCATGCAGTGATTAGGTCGTATTGACCGAATATCAAAAATGTTTCACGGCACCGTGTTTCACAGCACATACGCACTGTGTTGACGGGATAAATGTATTATACTTTCTACTACATTATTGCAGAAAAAAACAACATTTTCATATTTGGATTGTGCCTGTGTCTCCTTAATATGGATATGAAAATGTACATATAATGTGCATCATGCCAGCCTCTCTTCATGTGAATATAACATGATAATGTCAACTAGTGGGTGGCAGGTGGGTATGAAAATGTACATATCATGTGCATCATGCCAGCCTCGCTTCATGTGAATATAACATGATAATGTCAACTAGTGGGTGGCAGGTGGATATGAAAATGTACATATAATGTGCATCGTGCCAGCCTCTCTTCATGTGAATATAACATGATAATGTCAACTAGTGGGTGGCAGGTGGGAGCAAGCGATGGGTCATTTAACGATCTGTGTTCATCATTACCGGAGTTCTGACTGGAAACAGTGGGTGGAAGGTGGGTGGAAGCGATGGGTAATTTAACGATCGGGGTTCATCATTACCGGAGTTCTGACTGGAGACCTGGTTTGGCCCTCACATACGTCTTTGGCATTTTGTATGTGACAGTTGAATCTGGTTATACCCCTTATGTGAGTATTACGATTATTCGAAATCCTATTTTAGGGGAAGGGGCCAAGTGACTTTGGTGTGGTATGGACTTGGCACCAGGTCAGGTTATTCTAACTTCAGGGCTGAATATATTTTTTCTCGATGTAAATATTCCGTTCTGATTTTGGGATTTCCCCCCAATGTAGCAGGTTAAAACAGGATTGAACCCGTTTGCCCGGCCTTGCATGGCCCTAGCTGTTGATATGCCGTTAAACACCAATAAACAAACAAACAACTTGTGCATAACTGCTAAATTGAAGGTATCGATGAGGCGATTGCTCTGGTGCAAAATTTGTCGGAATCGGATGATTATAACATCCATGATGGCCACCAAAAGGTCCATTTATTCGAGATTTTGAACGTCTTTTTCTCAGGAACCACATGGCCAAACTTCATAGGAAGTTAAGATCCTTGGGTGAAGCATTTTCAGATTTGGTAAAATGAGAGTCATCGCTTAATCCAAGATGACCGCCATCTAAAAATAGCACAATTTTTTTTAAAACACATGAACTCAATGTCACATTCTCCTCTGGTGTTCATGGAGTCAGGTGAGCGAATTAGGGCCATCATGGCCCTCTTGTTTAGCTCACCTGAGCGAAGCTCATGTGAGCTATTGTTACCGCAATGTGTCCGTCGTCGTCCGTGAACATTTTCAAACGTCTTCTCCTCGGTAACCATTGGGCCTATAGTCACGAAACTTCATGGTCATGGTCCTTAGGTAGGGGGATTACAAATTTGTTAAAATGACGTCATTACGTAATCCAAGATGGCCGCCGTCTAAATATAGCACAAATTCTTCAAAAATCTTCTTCTCAAGAACCGCCAACCGGATTTCGACAAAACTTGGTAGGAATGATCGATGTACTATGCTCTTTCAAAGTTGTTAAAATGGTGGCCCCGGGGTCAAAAATGAGTGTGGCCCGTGTGGTGAAATTGGGATCAAATTTTATTTTTGACCGAATATGGTCATGTCATATATCAAATCGAAGGTATCAACGAGGCGATCACTCTGGTGCATTTTTTGTCGAAATCGGATGGTTATGTCATCCAAGATGGCCGCCGAAATGTCCAAAGGTCGTTCTTTTATTAGAGATTTCAAAATTCTTCTTCACATGAACCGCTTGGCCCATGGTAGCCAAACTTAAAAGTTATGGTCCATGGGTGAAGCCTTTTCAGATTTGTTAAAATGGAGGTCATCGCTAATCCAAGATGGCCGCCGTCTAAAAATAGCATAAATTCTTAAAAAATCTTCTCATGAACCGCTAGCCGGATTTCGACGAAACTTGGTAGGAATGATCGATGTACAATGCTCTTTCAAAGTTGTTAAAATGCTGACCCCGGGGTCAAAAATGGGCGTTGCCCGTGGGTCAAATTGGGGTCAAATTTTATTTTTGACCGAATATGGTCATGTTATATATCAAATCGAAGATATCAACGAGGTGATCACTCTGGTGCATTTATTGTCGAAATTGGATGGTTATGTCATCCAAGATGGCCGCCGAAAGGTCAAAAGGTCGTTCTTTTATTAGAGATTTCAAAATCGCTTGGCCCATGGTAGCCAAACTTAAAAGTTATGATCCATGGGTGAAGCCTTTTAGATTTGTTAGAATGAAGGTCATCGCTAAAGCAAGATGGCCGCCGTCTAAAAATAGCATAAATTCTTAAAAAATCTTCTTCTCATGAACCGGATGAAACTTGGTAGGAATGATTGATGTACAATGCTCTTTCAAAGTTGTTAAAATGGTGACCCCGGGGTCAAAAATGGGCGTGGCCCGTGGGGTAAAATTTTATTTTTGACCGAATATAGTCATGTCTATATCAAATCGAAGGTATCAAAGAGGCGATCGCTTTGGTACATTTTTTGTCGAAATTGGATGATCATGTCATCCAAGATGGCCGCAGAAAGGTCAAAAGGTCGTTCTTTTATTAGAGATTTCAAAATTCTTCTTCACACGAACCGCTTGGCCAATGGTGGCCAAACTTCACAGTTATGGTCCATGGGTGAAGGCTTTTCAGATTTGTTAAAACGGAGGTCGTCGCTAATCCAAGATGGCCGCCGTCTAAAAATAGCACAAATTCTTAAAAAAAATCTTCTCATGAACCGCCAGCCGGATTTCGACGAAACTTGGTAGAAATGATCGATGTTGAATGCTCTTTCCAAGGTGTTAAAATCGTGAGCTCCGAGGTCAAAAATGGGCGTGGCCCGTGGGGTCAAATTTTATTTTTGACCGAATATGCTCATGTCATATATCAAATTGAAGGTATCGATGAGGCGATTGCTCTAGTGCAATATTTGTCGGAATCGGATGATTATGGCATCCATGATGGCCGCCAAAAGATCCATTTATTCAAGATTTTGGACGTCTTTTTCTCAGGAACCACATGGCCGATGCTGGCCAAACTTCATAGTAAGTTAAGATCATTGGGTGAAGCATTTCCAGATTTGGTAAAATGAGAGTCATCGCTTAATCCAAGATGACCGCCATCTAAAAATAGCACAATTTTTTTAAAACACATATGAACTCAATGTCACATTCTCCTCTGGTGTTCATGGATTCAGGTGAGCGAATTAGGGTCATCATGGTCCTCTTGTTTAATAAGATAGTGCAGGTCCCCAGGGTATCCGGCTTAGAGATGTGCCACTGTTAACATGGCATATGATACGTATGTGTGTGCTTTGCAATCATGAACATGCATTGGCATCTGAGATAAATGCCCAAAAATAAGATCACAAATGTTGTATTTGTGTTCGGTTTAGAGAGGTTCAACTGTATAACAAAATACAGACTACACAGTAAAACGTCGCACCTGGAATTATTGATACCAAGCACTCGAGTTATTGATAACACCTGATAGCCGCGGCCCGCATGTCGAGCTCTCCGAGGCATTTGATGGTCCCAGAGTGTATTTATTTGAAGTTTGAATTAAGGGTTGTGGATATATAAGATATGTAAAAGCTTTAACGCAAATTTTAAAGTCATTTGGCCTTGATCTTGGGCATGTGGGCCGCATGGGTGGCTATAGAATGAAAATATGGATGATAAGAAAAAAAAAATTCAGTTGGAAGTAAATCGGAGTAAGTGTGGAGATATAAGGTATGTTAAAACTTAACACAAATTTGACATTGACCTTGGGCATGTGGACCACATGGGTAGGCTATGGAATGAAAATATGGATGATGAATAAAAAGTATTGGATGTTGGAAGTAAATTGGAGTAACAATTGTAGAGATATAAGGTATGTAAAACTTTAACGCAGATTTTATAATATCACAAACTTCGAAGTCATTTAGCCTTGACCTTGGGGCACAGGGGCCGCATGAGTGGGACACAGAGTGAATGTATGGATGATGCCCAGTAAGCATACGAAGTTTCAAGCAAATCCGACTTACGGTTACAGAGATAGTAGGTACAGTATCTGAAAACTTTAACGCAAATTTTGACAAACATTTAACGCAAACTTCTAAGTCATTTGGCCTTGGGCACAGGGGCCGCATGAGTGGGACACGGAATGAATATATGGATGATTACTAATACGCATATGAAGTTTCAAGTCAACGTGACTTAGGAATGCAGAGATATAATTAAGGTGTTTAACAACTTTAACGCAGATTTCGGACTTGGTGTAAAGTTACGATTGGATATATGCGGTTGTGCATGATATATACACCAACACAGCCAGTCACGCGCATGTAATCGGAAATACCCCATTACGGCGAAACTTTAATTTGTAATTAACTACTGGTCTCGACAGTACTGTATGTACGTGGAATATGGATATAATTGGACATTGATTAAGTTCGTCTCGGATAGAAATATGTTTGTATACACTGTTTATTGTGCGATATCTCGTGAAAAATGTTTCGTAAATGACTACGAAAGGTGTCCAAATGCTCAGAGCAAATGCGGAATACACAAATTTGCATCAATGAATAGAATTCCGCATGTGCTTTGAACATTTCCTATTTGACAAGAAGCGAATGCACGATATATGTGACAATTAGTGAAAATATTTTGAATATGCGGATTATTTGGGTTCTGGTAAACAGCGATTTAAAGGTACATCATGCCCACTCAATAGGCACAAAATGTTCTTTATATCAGACATCATCTGAGACATTTTCTGGCAAAATATACATTCATTCACCATTACCCCACGTATTGATTGGCATTATTATACATTTTATATCAGACGTATATTCACACTGATATCAAGGGCGATAACCGTGTTTATTTAAAATGTTAACGGACATAACTATCTAGTCTCTGTAGGGGGTTGTTAAAAAATCTTCTCATGAACCGCTAGCCGGATTTCGACGAAACTTGGTAGGAATGATCGATGTACAATGCTCTTTCAAAGTTGTTAAAATGCTGACCCCGGGGTCAAAAATGGGCGTTGCCCGTGGGTCAAATTGGGGTCAAATTTTATTTTTGACCGAATATGGTCATGTTATATATCAAATCGAAGATATCAACGAGGTGATCACTCTGGTGCATTTATTGTCGAAATTGGATGGTTATGTCATCCAAGATGGCCGCCGAAAGGTCGTTCTTTTATTAGAGATTTCAAAATCGCTTGGCCCATGGTAGCCAAACTTAAAAGTTATGGTCCATGGATGAAGCCTTTTTAGATTTGTTAGAATGAAGGTCATCGCTAAAGCAAGATGGCCGCCGTCTAAAAATAGCATAAATTCTTAAAAAATCTTCTTCTCATGAACCGGATGAAACTTGGTAGGAATGATTGATGTACAATGCTCTTTCAAAGTTGTTAAAATGGTGACCCCGGGGTCAAAAATGGGCGTGGCCCGTGGGGTAAAATTTTATTTTTGACCGAATATAGTCATGTCTATATCAAATCGAAGGTATCAAAGAGGCGATCGCTTTGGTACATTTTTTGTCGAAATTGGATGATCATGTCATCCAAGATGGCCGCCGAAAGGTCAAAAGGTCGTTCTTTTATTAGAGATTTCAAAATTCTTCTTCACACGAACCGCTTGGCCAATGGTGGCCAAACTTCACAGTTATGGTCCATGGGTGAAGCCTTTTCAGATTTGTTAAAACGGAGGTCGTCGCTAATCCAAGATGGCCGCCGTCTAAAAATAGCACAAATTCTTAAAAAAAAATCTTCTCATGAACCGCCAGCCGGATTTCGACGAAACTTGGTAGAAATGATCGATGTTGAATGCTCTTTCCAAGGTGTTAAAATCGTGACCTCCGAGGTCAAAAATGGGCGTGGCCCGTGGGGTCAAATTTTATTTTTGACCGAATATGCTCATGTCATATATCAAATTGAAGGTATCGATGAGGCGATTGCTCTAGTGCAATATTTGTCGGAATCGGATGATTATGGCATCCATGATGGCCGCCAAAAGATCCATTTATTCGAGATTTTGAACGTCTTTTTCTCAGGAACCACATGGCCGATGCTGGCCGATGCTGGCCAAACTTCATAGTAAGTTAAGATCCTTGGGTGAAGCATTTCCAGATTTGGTAAAATGAGAGTCATCGCTTAATCCAAGATGACCGCCATCTAAAAATAGCACAATTTTTTTAAAACACATATGAACTCAATGTCACATTCTCCTCTGGTGTTCATGGATTCAGGTGAGCGAATTAGGGCCATCATGGTCCTCTTGTTTAATAAGATAGTGCAGGTCCCCAGGGTATCCGGCTTAGAGATGTGCCACTGTAAACATGGCATATGATACGTATGTGTGTGCTTTGCAATCATGAACATGCATTGGCATCTGAGATAAATGCCCAAAAATAAGATCACAAATGTTGTATTTGTGTTCGGTTTAGAGAGGTTCAACTGTATAACAAAATACAGACTGCACAGTAAAACGTCGCACCTGGAATTATTGATACCAAGCACTCGAGTTATTGATAACACCTGATAGCCGCGGCCCGCATGTCGAGCTCGCCGAGGCATTTGATGGTCCCAGAGTGTATTTATTTGAAGTTTGAATTAAGGGTTGTGGATATATAAGATATGTAAAAGCTTTAACGCAAATTTTAAAGTCATTTGGCCCTGATCTTGGGCATGTGGGCCGCATGGGTGGCTATAGAATGAAAATATGGATGATAAGAAAAAAATGTTTTAAGTTGGAAGTAAATCGGAGTAAGTGTGGAGATATAAGGTATGTAAAAACTTAGCACAAATTTGACATTGACCTTGGGCACGTGGACTACATGGGTAGGCCATAGAATGAAAATTGATGATGAATAAGAAGTATTGGATGTTGGAAGTAAATTGGAGTAACAATTGTGGAGATATAAGGTATGTAAAACTTTAACGCAGATTTTATAATATCACAAACTTCGAAGTCATTTGGCCTTGACCTTGGGGCACAGGGGCCGCATGAGTGGGACACAGAGTGAATGTATGGATGATGCCCAGTAAGCATACGAAGTTTCAAGCAAATCCGACTTACGGTTACAGAGATAGTAGGTACAGTATCTGAAAACTTTAACGCAAATTTTGACAAACATTTAACGCAAACTTCTAAGTCATTTGGCCTTGGGCACAGGGGCCGCATGAGTGGGACACGGAATGAATATATGGATGATTACTAATACGCATATGAAGTTTCAAGTCAACGTGACTTAGGAATGCAGAGATATAATTAAGGTGTTTAACAACTTTAACGCAGATTTCGGACTTGGTGTAAAGTTACGATTGGATATATGCGGTTGTGCATGATATATACACCAACACAGCCAGTCACGCGCATGTAATCGGAAATACCCCATTACGGCGAAACTTTAATTTGTAATTAACTACTGGTCTCGACAGTACTGTATGTACGTGGAATATGGATATAATTGGACATTGATTAAGTTCGTCTCGGATAGAAATATGTTTGTATACACTGTTTATTGTGCGATATCTCGTGAAAAATGTTTCGTAAATGACTACGAAAGGTGTCCAAATGCTCAGAGCAAATGCGGAATACACAAATTTGCATCAATGAATAGAATTCCGCATGTGCTTTGAACATTTCCTATTTGACAAGAAGCGAATGCACGATATATGTGACAATTAGTGAAAATATTTGAATATGCGGATTATTTGGGTTCTGGTAAACAGCGATTTAAAGGTACATCATGCCCACTCAATAGGCACAAAATGTTCTTTATATCAGACATCATCTGAGACATTTTCTGGCAAAATATACATTCATTCACCATTACCCCACGTATTGATTGGCATTATTATACATTTTATATCAGACGTATATTCACACTGATATCAGGGGCGATAACCGTGTTTATTTAAAATGTTAACGGACATAACTATCTAGTCTCTGTATATATATATATGTTGATGTGCAATTATCATACTTTATAATCTGTCTAAAATATTATTTGTTCAGGTGACGCATTTAATTACTATAAATAATTATACACTTATTTAATTCCTATACAGAACATTTTGTTCCTATTGAGTGGGCATGTACCTTCCCTTTGAACCCGAAAGCCCGCTATATCGGTTTATCGTAACGAGCCGTCTCATCAGGATCTGCACTTTTTGCAAGTAATTTTCATATTTCTTAGAAAAAAAACACCCCCTTTTCATAAATGGACGAATCTGACAATCATTGTGTGACCATTGGATTGGTCGAAACATTAGCATATCACAGTCCATTTCAGTTCCTTAGGGTTGAAAGGGTTAAGCTTTGAATCCATAGTATACGTGTAGCAGTCATGGGAACACGTACATGTACAATACTCTACAATGTACTTGACACGCATACTAAGAGTACAACTGTGCTTGGTTTACCCCCAGTGCAGTTAGTAAACAGACAAACACCATATGTTGTGCAACATAGTGAAGATCAGTGAAGCAAGTGATTTATACTTGTACGGAAATGTGTTGTATGCAATCTTCTGTACCACCGCACTTGGTAATTGTATTTAGCGCTCGGCTTGCCAATGGAAACATATACGCTGAATATGGATATAGTGAATAGTACGATCATACCAAAATACCCGGCTTGGGCGCTTGTACTGAGTCTCACCAGTTGCACCTTGTCTGTAATAGGCGGCTGTGTGATATTCCTCACCTATGTTATAATACCCGACATCCGGAACGTAACTCGCAAACTGATGCTATGCCTCACGATGGCGGATATACTAACAGCGGGGGGATACCTGGTGTCTGGGGTGAAATACTCGCTGATGGGCAACGACACGGATAGCACTACGTCGCTGCACCACAACGTGTGTGAGATACAAGGGGGCATAACTACGTATTCCAGCCTCGTCTCGTTCTTTCTGACTGTGATTATTGCGGGCCATATCCTGGCCACTGTCGTCAGCAGGAGGAATAGCACGGGCACGGCAGGATGGCTCGTCGCCTTTAACGTCGTCAGCTGGGGATTGCCAGGTATATATGTGGCCGTGACTGGAGACATTGGGGCTTAGGCGTAACAAAAAAAATGTTTGTTTCCACTAACCCGACCGACCCTATTTTTTCCCGCCGACCCTACACTTTTTTTCGTCATATCGGTAATTTTTTTGATAAAAAGTTAAACAGTATAGTTTCACTAACCCACAGTGGGTTAACATATCCAGTACAAAAAGTGTGTCGTGAATGGAAAAAAAATCGAGAAAAAAAAAGGATTCGCCTACCTACCTACCTACCTGCCTGCCTGCCTGCCTGCCTACCTACCTACCCTATTTTTGTCCAGGTGTTAGCGGAAACAAACACTTTTTTTGTTTGGCCTTATGAAGTGTGTGACTTGTGTAGCTCCTAATCAAAAAGCGCACTCCTGTAGCCGGATAGCGGTCTATATTGCTTGTGAAGTATGACGGGTGTCTTATTGATTAAATGGCGAACATTGCAGATCCTAATTAGATGGTGAATGTACAGGCTGATCTACGCTGGTGACAAAACCATGTCCCATTTCTCCAGTCACAGCCACAAGTGACATATGTAGTTCCCAAGCGAAAGACTGATCTAGGACCAAGAAAATGGCCCATTAAAAAAATATGTTACTCCACCCATGGTGTACCATGTAGGTGGGTAACTGTTTGAATGGGAAATGTTTCGCAGAAATTGGTGGGTAGGGTAACATTTTAAACGGGCCATTTTCTAGGTCCGATTTATTCAGCGGTGTTACATGCAAGAAAACATTCTACAAAGAAACAAGCGGCGGTCGAACATGATCACGTTTAATGTCATCAGTTGGAAAATAACAGGTGTATTCCCACACGCATGGCATTTAATGTATTTCGTTCATTGAACATAAAACTATTTTTGGCAGGCATAATTATCACAATCGCCCTGTGCGAAGGCGTGATTGGCGAGGATATGTCGACGGCTGCCGGCACTGGGCCCTGGTGTTGGATCAAGACGGGCGTGCCACAACGGGCAAGGGCTGGGAGATCGCCTGCTACCTACTCACTACCACGCTGTACATGACGCTCAAATTCTACATGGCGAGTAATACTGGCAACCCAGTTTCACATGAATTGATTGAATGGTGACCCGGGTTTTACATCCGTTCAACAACAATGACATGCAGATGGTAATGCATCTGTATGTGAAGAGAGGCGGGGCGGGGCGGGGGGGGGCGGGGCGGGGGGGCGGGGGGGGGGGGGGTAACACCGTGCAATCAACACTAAAATCATAATAAAAACCTTCAGGACTGCAGGAGCACTTTCAAGCATCGGGTGCGAATCTCAGTAAGTCACTGCTAAGATGAGGCAGAAGTGATAACCCCGATACGACAGCATGGATATTCGTCCATATTGCCGCAGAGCTGTAAAACCCATATCACCAGTCATAGTACAATGTACAGTGGAACACCTCTAAACCGGACACTCGGGAAATATAGATGTTTACCTGAGATGTGTTTCGATGTTACGTATCTCTGATTACAAGTTCATGATTGCAAAACACTAGAATGCGTCATGACGTACTCACATGTCTGATTCAACATCTCCAAACCGGTTTGGAGAGGTTTCACAGTATATGTATGTAACAGGAAGAGAAAATATGCACCGACCCAGGACTCGAACCCGGCACCTCCCGCTTACAAGGCGGTCGCTCTACCGACTGAGCTAACCGGGCACAGATACAAATCTGCTCTCCTGAGTTACTAGATCCGTACCGTGACATGTATGTGTACCACAGCCACCACAATGTACAACTACACCTGTATCATTTAAGCCATCGGCTGTCAAAAGGCATATTACTATGTGTACGACCAGCGTAGTTCAAATTAAACATGTGCGTCCGCGCAGTCTAATCAGTAGCCGATTTCATCAAAATTGCAAAGTATACTATCTAGCGCAAAGTATACTTTGAGGGAGTAATCATTTATTTTTCCAGAAATGCATTATTTCATATAGAACTAACGACTGCATATATTTGATGATTAAAAGTATGCATAAGTATTATACTGAAAGGATTACAATTAGCACAGCCAAAATGCTAATGTAATAAATTCAGTATAATAAAAATTAATAAATTTATCCTTAAATTGAAAATTTCTCCCTCAAAGTATACTTTACTATGTTGGTGAAATAGGCTACTGGTCCTACGCTCTTCGGCTCGCGATTCAATCACTAACGTAGTCTTATTGCCGTCACCAAAACTAATTTACAATACGGGAAACATAATCTCCAATCATTCACAGCGTGCCATCAGATACATTTTCTCACCTGGTGTTCCATTTCTTGTAAATCATATTCCGCATTCCCTCTGAACATTTCGTCAACTTTCGATGTAACTTATGAAAACTATCATATTTGTTTTGTAAATATTTTTCACGAGATTTCGCCTGTCTTCTGAGGTACAGAATCACATGTGGGTTTGTATCATGTATTTACAGTATCGCCGTCACATGTGGGTTTGTATCATGTATTTACAGTATCGCCGTCACTACAACGAGCAGTTCGAGCAGATACAGTGCACCCTGCGCAATGAAGACAAGAACTTCCTCTACGTCTGGCTCGTGCTCTATACCATCAGGATCTGGGGAACGGTTCGTTTCTTCCTCTTCGTCTACACGAAACGCCAGCCACGACAATTGATGGACGTTCTGCTTTATTTACAAGCGTTAGGAGATCCAGCGCAATCGTTTTGCAACTTTTTACTGTTTTGCGTATTGGATACGACCGTACGTACAAAGTTATGGGGTATTGTTAACAAGAGCAAGGGCGGAGAGAGAGAACATGAACGTCTAGTTAACGAGTGTACGGTACCCAACACAGCTGGGTCTGCGAACGAGAGTGTCAGTAAAAGTGTCCCGTGACAGGGGCGGGCACTCGGGCTACGGGGCAACAAGGGACCGCAACTCGAACAAGAAGAGCTACAGTACAGGCTCGGTTGGTCAGTGGAAGGCGATGCGGGTGACTGCAGGGTATGACGTGGTTTGAATGCTATACAGGTGGCTAGACAAGATTGTACATTCCGATCAGTGTTGGAACCTGTAAGATATGAAATGGTGTTTTAAAAGTTTTAATTTTTTTATTTCTAAAAAAAATAAAATGTTTCGCCAGCACATCAGAATCGTCGCATATAAAACAATAGTATATACATGAAAAGCACACGCAAACAAATCGAGCTGCACGTCCAATCGCCACACATTGTAAACCACAGATAAAGACACTGATTACAAATCACTGTTTATTATCTGTTCCTCAACCGGTGCAAAACTACAGACCACGATTTACCAGTAACTGCAAACAGTGTAGATCCAGTTGAGCCAGTTCGTAACGAGCTGTCTCATATAGACCAACACTGTTTGTAGCGAGCTGTCTCATATAGATACACTGTTTGTAACGAGCTGTCTCATATAAACCAACACTGTTTGAATTGATCACCAAGTTTGTTGGTTTGTTGGGGTTCAACGGCCTATCAACAGCTAAGGTCATTTAAGGCCGGGTCAATGGGTTTAGTACTAAATCCCATATATTACCTGTACAAGTACATGTACATATTCAAGTACATTTACAACTGGGGCGGGGAGGAGGGGGGGGGTCCCCTATGTGCTTGTTCTATGTGCTTGTTCTATGTGCATGTCTATGTGCATTTTCATGGCAATTCATATGTGCTTTTTGTTCTAGTGCATGTTCTATGTGCTTGTTCTAAGTGCTTGTTCTATGTGCTTGTTCTAGGTGCATGTTTCTATGTTTGCATGTTCTATGTCTTGTTCTATGTGCTTGTTCTATGTGCTTGTTATATGTGCATGTTCTATGTGCTTGTTCTATGTGCATGTTCTATGTGCTTTCTATGTGCATGTTCTATGTGCTTGTTCTATGTGCTTGTTCTATGTGCTTGTTCTATGTGCATGTTCATGTGCAAATGTTCTATGTGCATGTTCTATGTGCTTGTTCTATGTGCATGTTATATGTGCATGTTCTATGTGCTTGTTATATGTGCTTGTTCTATGTGCTTGTTCTATGTGCTTGTTCTATGTGCATGTTCTATGTGCATGTTCTATGTGCTTGTTCTATGTGCATGTTCTATGTGCTTGTTATATGTGCATGTTCTATGTGCATGTTCTATGTGCATGTTCTATGTGCATGTTCTATGTGCTTATTCTATGTGCATGTTCTATGTGCATGTTCAGACTATTCCATTGCATGCGGAATACGGGAATGAAATTATTTAAATATTTAATTTTAATGTTTTATGACTTCTCAATGAAAGTATATGTTGTGACCACTCATTTGAACCGTCTCGACGAGACAGTCCAAATGGTGGGCACGACATATACTTCTGAGCATGCATACAGAACTTTTCCATACACACAATGGCATATCCTCACCATGAAATGGGTTGATAAATACATACTATTTTGTTAAAATTCATTCAGAAATTGTTGACAAACAGTGCAGATACTGTTGAGACTGTGGATATGGCACAGACTACGTAAAGTGTGTAAAATTATCTTAACTTGCCTACTGGCGAAATCAATGATAACAATGTACATTTATGAAAAATAATTTATCAAAGCCCAGACCTGCTGGGTAAATAACACAAGGACATGATAACATTATGTGACAACACAAACTGGCTTACTAGTGTTTTACCAGTGTAGCTCCAGTAGCCGATTTCACCAACATTGCAAAGTATACTTTTCTAGCAAAGTATACTTTGAGGGAGCAATCATTTATTTTTCCTGAAATGCATTATTTCATATAGAACTAACTACTGCATATATTTGATGATTAAAAAGTATGCAGAATTATTATACTGAATTTATTACATTATCACAGCCAAAATGGCTGTGATAATGTAATAAATTCAGTATAATAAAAATTAATAAATTTATCCTAAAATTAAAAATTTCTCCCTCAAAGTATACTTTACTAGAATGTTGGTGAAATCGGCTGCTGATCAGTGGAAGTTCACAAGAATACATAGTGTTTCTCCATCCAATAACTAGCAAGGTCATATGTAGCTGTGACTAGATAAATGGGGCTTAATGGTTTGTGACCAGTGTAGCTCCTGATCAAATAGCTCACAGCTGTAGCCCTATAGTGATCTATATTGCTCGTAATGATGTTTCATTGATGGCATAAAAACAGTGCAGATCCTGGTCAGACTGTGCGAATGCACAGGCTGGTCTGGATCTGCACTGGTCGCAAAACCAGTAAGCTCCTTTTATCAAATAAGACACATATACAGACAGTAATGCACCTGTACGGGGGACTGAAACAGTATCCTGATCTGGAGCCAGGCACCCTTACTTAATGTTAAAGAAGACATAGTAGTGTTTCTCTAACTCAATAGTGGACAGTGTAGGCCCTGATCAGACTGTGCGGATAATCTGGGGCTACACTGGTCATACAATCAATAAGCAGTTTGTTGTAGTGAGTCACATCTATGATAATGAGACGCCAGCTGCATGGCTGACAAATACAACTTCACAAAGTTTGCCACATCTGTTTGTTTGTTTGTTTATTAGTGTTTAACGGCCTATCAACAGCTAAGGTCATGTAAGGCCGGGCAAATGGGTTCAATCCCATTTTAACCTGCTGCATTGGGGCGAAAATCCCAAAATCAGAACGGAATATTTACATCGAGAACAAATATATTCAGAACTGAAATTAGAATAACCTGACCTGGTGCCAGGTCCATACCACACCAAATTCACTTGGCCCCTTCCCCTAAAATGGGATTACGAATATCGTAATACTCACATAAGGGGTATAACCAGATTCAACTGTCACATACAAAATACCAAAGACGTATGTGAGGGCCAAACCAGGTCTCCAGTCGGGATTCCGGTAAGGATAAACCCCGATGTTAAATTACCCATCACATGCTCCCACCTGCCACCCACATTTACCACATCTGTAGATCCTGGGGGCCATTTCACTAAACTATGTACGACTAAAATATTCACAAGTGCAAAATTATGATGGTCTGTAAATTTCACATTAACACTTATTGGATTTACATTTATTGAGCATAGGCTGCATGCAGCCTATGCTCAATAAATGTAAATCCATCAATAGAAATTTCTAGACAGTGTTAGTGTGATATTTAAGGACTCATAAGTTTGCACTTACGAACATTTTAGTCGTACAAAGTTTAGTGAAATGGCCCCCTGATCTGGGTGGATTAGTCTACAATGATTTCAAACATCGAAAAGTCCCATTAGTCCATCACTGGCCAATATACAAGAAAATGTGTGGCTGTGACTGGAGAAATAGGGCTTATGGGATTTGTGACCAGTGTAGCTCCTGGTCAAATTCTGTAGCCAGATAACAATCTATATTACTTGTTAGCAGCATATCGGGTGTTTCATTGATGGAATGGCGAACAGTGCAGATTCTTATCAGATTGAGCGGATGCACATGCTGATCTGGATCTACACTGGTCACAACACCCATAATCCCTATTTCTCCAGTCACATCCACATTTGAAGACATAAGAACCAGAACAGGTGGTTATAAAATGATTCGAGCAACACTCAAAATCTCTGAACTTGACTAGGCAGCGGTTTAATTCTCCAAGCAACAAAACCTTTCAGGCCCAACCAAAGTGTTAATGTTGATTGATTGAAACGATTGAATGGGCGACTGTATTGAAACGATTGAATGGGCGACTGTGTTATAGCTGTTCAACACCAGGGTCATACGGACAGATAATACACATATACATGGGGTGAGCATTGCCAGTTCAGCTCTGAAATTACAATATACTTCCAGCACTGAAATCACAATATCCCAATCTGATGCCAGGTGTCAGATCCATTCGTAAATTGTCATGGTGTTCAGGGTAAGTTGCCCATTCAGGTTTGAATCCCAGTAGAGATGGATCCTCACAATTCTCCAGAGCCCAGTAGTCTATTTCACCAACATTGCAAAGTATACTAGAGGGAGAAATTTTCAATCTTTGATTAATTTTTATTATACTGAATTTATTACATTATCACAGCCATTTTGGCTGTGATAATGTAATAAATTCAGTATAATAATTCTACATACTAATCATCAAATATATGCAGTAGTTAGTTTTATATGAAATAATGCATTTCGGGAAAAATAAATGATTCCTCCCTCAAAGTATACTTTGCTAGATAAGTATACTTATTTTGATGAAATTGGCTACTGATCTTTGAGCAGAAGCTCAGTTGTATAGGTTAGACACCACCAAATAGTTTTACTATATAATTTAACCGAATGCCATCCAATAAGGCCAGTCTCTCCTACTTTCACTATTCGTATGGATGCTGTGGGACACACTTGTACATGACCTGCAGCCAGTCTGTACTGGTTCTGCATGAACTAAACAATAGGTTCACTTACTCCTAAGAAAGAAAAATCCAACCTTGTCATATCCTCCAATATTGTGTACATTTTTTGGCCACGGAAACTCCGTTTACATCAAGTGACCAACAGGGTCAGTGTTTTCTTTTAAATGCTACAAATATGCTGAAAACTGGTGTTGAAGGCACCCCAAAATGTTCCTCAAGTGAAACTGGGTAGTAATGGATCAAGATTTGCAAGCAAACGGTGTCTGTGACCTCAAAACACCCGCACTATTTTTTTATACCGGACTACTTTTGCATACACCCTGGGCGGTTTCGCACCATTTGGTGTCTTCTAACCTATAACGACAGGTCCTAGCAAAAACTAAACCCACACTTTCTGGCTGTCATATGTTACAGGTTAATCACAACATATCCAGATAAATGTGGATTAGGTAAACACATGTGACTGGAGAAATGGGTATTATGGCATTTGTGACAAGTTTATTGACTGAAGTTTTACACCAGTCAACAGGAATGTAATATACAGATGTGTGACATTGGTATTATGCCATTTGTGACAAGTTCATTGATTGACTGGGGTATTACGTCTGTTCAACACGGTCATATGCAGATGTGTCACACGTCTAGCTGCTGATCTGCTAGCATTTGCAACTTGTTAAAGACTAAACTGTTTGTTAAAAGCAGAATAGTGACTGAATGGCGAAAAGGTAGTGAAAGTGAATGGGTTTAACGTCCCAGCAACAGCTAAGGTCATATATAGACGAGACCACAGTGTAAAGTCTCTTCTGGTTAACTCTTTGCATGCTGGGAAACTTGTGGGCTATAAATAGTTCAAAACTAGCGGACAAAAATTCATCATATTTTCTTGTATTTCTCCCCGTAAATATCTAGAATATGTCTTGGAATTTCATTAGAATCGAGTCCTGAGGACTCAATTCTAATGAAATTTCAAGACATATTTACAGAGAAATAAAACATACACTCCTATTCGTTTGGCGGATATTTTCGCCGCTAGCACGCAGAGATAAGTGAATGAATTTAACGTCCCAGCAACAGCTAATGTCATATAGAGACGGGACCACAGTTGAAAGTCTCATTCGACAGACCAGTTGGATGGAAATACTATGTAAGTATTTTTCACGCCTAGGGTGAGGATTGAACTCACAAACTCCAGTATTGAAGTCCAATGCCATAACCCCTAGACCACAGCCCATCCCAGCGAAATTGCAGACCCCGATCAGACAGATGCAAAGGCTGAGCTGTGTCAGTACGGGTCACAAAGGTAATAAATCCCATTACTCCAGTCACTCACAAATGTCTTTGATTATCAATACATGACTACACTATTGTTCAGGTCAGTGGAAGAAGGAGTTAGCCCCCTTATTACACTCTTGCAAATTATTTGCATGGGTTTCGCTGTGAGAGAAAACCCGTAATCAACTCCTTAGAAGTAATACACCGTGAAGAGAACACCCGTAATTGCGCGCCTGTTTCTTGGAAACCACGAGCTACCATTCAAAATGATTAATTTTTATTACAGTCAAATAAAGTTATTTGAAAATTTGGAAAGGGTCTCGAGTAATCTAGAATGTTAATGTGATTGAACACATTCCAAACATGCACTCATTTTTATCTGGTTCATAGACACAGCTGCGTAATTTGGATTTCAAAAAGTTTACAGGACGTCACATTTAACGTAACGTCCAAATGCGGGAAAACACGTCATTGTATAACTATTCATTGCACAATTCATTGATTATAATCTAAAAAATAGACTAAATGTGCGTATGTATCCGCCATGGAAGAGTAATAAATCGGATATTCCATCGTACATGTTTGACTAGCGAAAATTTACAATGAAATATCCTCTATTTCTTCCACCGAGCCTTTAAATACATAATCATATGCTACATGTAAATCATTACCACATTAGCAAAATAACATATGACAATTTGTTATCAGTCGGCATGTATGAACTCAATGCATACATATATTTCAGAATAATTTGGAGCCCATTTCAAACCACAACTTCAAAATATAGCATGCACAAGCAATCTTCTGAGTTTACGACTTATACATGCGTGTTCGTTTGTAACATGGCATGTTAGTATTAAATACAATAACGGCAAAAGAATCCTATATTAGTATACTTAATTATAACATAAATGTATATATAACAAATGTATATATAACAAATGTATACCCATACCATAGTTGCTATGCAATGGTAAGATGTATATGGACAATACATGGTCATGTGACACCCAGTTTAGGCCATAACAAATAAGTACTTTGGTTCTCCGACACAGGGTTTGCAGAATATGAATCGAGAGGGAGGAAATTTTCAGTTTAATGTATTTTAATTTTGTTTGTTTGACATTTTTGTCTCTGATTTTTTTCAAGTTGCCAGATGCATATACATGTATGTATTTGGAAACATGAACAAAATCAGAGATGAACATATCCAACAAAATATGTTCTATAAGGTTACTATAACCCCTTTAGACATGAAAAATCACAATATTTCAGGGGCGGCGGAAGCGGGGGGGCAGGGGGGGCGGTCGCCCCCCCCCCCCAATAATTTGGTTGGGGGGGCGTAGCCCCCCCAATAATTCTGTAAAAAAATTATTTTTTACTGTAATATATTTGTGTAATCATGATTACTGGGAACCCGACTCTGACTGAGCCAACTCATTTAAGAGAGGGAGGAGCAGTTGGGACCTGCCGATCCGGCCTAACCGTCCATCCACGGAGTTTAATCAAACATTGTTCAAACATTGCTGAGAATGCAGGAAATTGTGTTTCACACCACTTGGATTTCAAAAAATTTCCGGGGGGACATGCCCCCGGACCCCCCTAGCGAATTCGGCCCCTTCGGGCCCTCACAAAGTTCGACCCCCCAATAATCAATTGCTTCCGCCGCCCCTGTATTTTCGTCAGACATGATTAGATTTCGCATATTTTTGCATGGTAGTGGTTTTTATTGATCATGTGGCAAATTCTTAGTACAATTTTATTTCTCCATGATGATAAAAAGCTCGACGCGCAGCAGAGATTATTCAGACGCGACGATACCTGAGAACCAAAGTTTTTTATGGCCTCTGACATGCTTTATTATCGTCCGTTTCAAATGCCACTGGACCTGGTTCCCGCGTTACTGCATAGCGGTAGCCACAGATACAATAATACGCTGGTAAACAGCCGACCTGACTCATTCGGAACTATCTCGGATCTTTTCGCCAAAGCGGAGTTCTGGTTAATCTATAATCGCCGAGGTGCTCCAATTGTGTTTAGGTTATCCCGCCATTTTCGTTTTCTCTTTGTGATTTTAATTTGAAATTGGGGAAAGATCGACGTAATTTGAAGAAATTAACTTTCTTATGTAAGTATATTGATGCATGCGTGTCAGCTAACATGTTTTCAATAACATTTTTAATACAAAAATACATGACAACGCCGTGATCAGTTGATTCACGTTAATTTCAATTCGTGAAATTATTTCGCCCCGTCTCACTTCGCACATTCCTATTCATGTGTTGTTAATATATTGTCGCTATTCACCATTTACAAACTGCATGCATTATCATATAATTGTGCCTTTAATGGAGGTCTATGCTCTCGCGTTTTCTCAAAACTTATAGGACAGCTATAGTAATTATATATTTTGTCATCGTTACATACTGTCTTTGTTAAACTATTCGCCTTAGATAATGGCGCATATACTCAAAGTTTATTCGAATTGTACATCACACTGTACATGTACGGAGCCACCCAGGGGACGTAGAATTCTTTTTTTGTTTGTTAATTTGTTCCCACGAAATAACAATTCGTTCCCTCAATTTAGCAATTCGTTCCCACGAATTAACAATTTGTTCCCTCAATTTAACAATTCGTTCCCACGAAATAACAATTCGTTCCCACGGGAACGAATTGTTAATTCGTGGGAACGAATTGTTCATTCCCTCAAATTAACAATTCGTTCCCTCGAATTAACAATTCGTTCCCACGATATAACAATTCGTTCCCACGAATTAACAATTCGTTCCCGTGGGAACGAATTGTTATTTCGTGGGAACGAATTGTTAAATTGAGGGAACGCATTGTTATTTCGTGGGAACGAATTAATATAAAAAAAAATTCTACGTCCCCTGCGGGGCTCCGTAAAAAGGAAGTATGCTGATTTATACACATAGTTCTTGTTGGTGAAATTACGTTCTTACATGAGTGGCTATTTATAGAACGAATTTACAAGTTTCATAGGAAACGAGATTTGAAGCTGTAACGCTCATCGAACATGTATTCGGTAGTGTTCTACAACATATACATTAGGCCATAAAAATAAGGACTTTTGGTAGTCACGGTGTGTGCAGAATGTGCAGCGGGAGAACGACTTTTTTTAAAATATATATAATTTGTTTGTGTTTGAGATGTTCGTGTGTGATTTTATTTCAAGTTGCCAGATGCATATGTGTGTGATTTTATTCATGCATATATGCATCTGGCAACTTGAAAAAAAATCAGAGACGAACATCTCAAACAAAAGGAAGTTACGATAAACTCTTTAGATGTGAAAAATCACAAGATTTTTGTCAGACATGATTGGATTTAACATATTTTTCATGGTAGTGTTTTTTATTGATCATGTGGCAAAATTATAGTACACTTTTATTCTCCATGACGATAAAATGCTAGACGCGCAGGGATTATTCAGACGCGGCGATATCTGAGAACCAAAGTACTTTTGATGGCCTAACGTATACTAGTGTATTATTATTATTAACCATTTCAACCCTGGTTATACCTTGTCTTTTTCACACTATTTTTGTACTATTCCATTTATGACAAAAGACAATTCTAGATGAATAATAGTGACAAATGCGGCAGATCCTGATGAGGCGACGAGCCGTCTCATCTGGATATACATTGTTTGCACATGTTGGCTTTATGGAGGTATACATCATGTAAGGGCTAATACTTAAAGATATGCAAACATTTGTATGCTTTCATAATTGTGTTGTTTTATGTATATTTCAGACAACGCTAAGACATACACATACGAGAGCAACACAGAAATGGAAGAGATTGAAGCTGATCGATTTTCCCAACGAGCCAATATTATCGAACAATGAATGTTTAAAATCACGCTGGCATCCTTGGATACACTGAAACACAGTACGGCCATGGAAATACGTAAAGCGCAGAACGAGATGAACAAACGATTGAAACGATTGAGACGATTATACAGAGACGATGAAGCACGATGCTAAGATGAAAAAGAATCAGAAACAAGCTCGCCCCAAGACATCGCCGGCGACGCTTCAGGATACGTACAATTCACGCATTCGTAGATCCGACGCGGACTCGGAACCCGAGGTGGAAGTGGACGATACTTTTATGGTTGACCATCGATGCACCAGTGGGGGCATTCGTATCCGTGGACACAGTTCCAGTTCTCCATGAAAAGATTACTTGACATGTCATTAGAATTGTCTCGTGAGACAATTCTAATGAAATGCCTAGGTATGTTTTTATCGCGAAATGATCGAATATTCAGCAATTTCCATCCGCATGATTGTCGTCTGCAGCAGGATAAGGGTTAAAGTGAACTAAGTCCCTGCTATATGATTCCATCGAGTAACGAATCGCACCATACATTCATGGCAAAAATATATGTGAAAGTATAATCAAATACATTTGCCAGCCAAAATATGTGTTTATTACTGACCAGGTACCAAACCAGGATATTGATTAGTTGATCCAGAGTGAAACTGCAGATCAAGTAATCAATGCAAAATAAAGTTTTCTAGACGATAAAACCCGACATTGAATTGATGTCAGAACCAGAAGTCGGCAAGCCTCGGAATTCCTACGCGTTTCCTAGCCTTGCCTGATAAACTTAATATCAAAAGACAATAGACTGGTATTCTCTATAACATGGCGGTCTGACAAACGTCGATGATTGGAAATCTGGGCGGAAATTACGTCAGCTAAGTTCACGACGTCATATCTTGTGATGTCGTCAGATTCCCGAAGACAGGTATTCTCGTGACGCGGCTCATATATGCCGACTTTACACCAGTATTTGTACAGTCTAGTCATACAATTTATTTGTTTTATTTTTTATTTATGAGTATGTATAAATGTGTACCCTTATCTAGCATCAACCATTTCTTACTAATTTTCAGAACATTCCATTCATCAGAAAAGCGTTCATTCATTTTGCTATTCACTTTCTATATACATTCAACTCATGACCAGTAGTGTTGAAAGGTATCAGATGTATACACATCAAGGGTTGCTATACTTCAGAGATATGTACACTTGCTAGTGTGGCTACAAGTAAAACAGTTAACCATTTCACCACTAAATAACTTGAATGGATTTTGATTTGTTAATTTTGCAACCAATACAACTGTCACAAAACGATTTTCAGACTAGTGTCTGTTCCACGAAATGCTGCCCAAGATTTATTGCTATAAAAACACTCCAAACTGCTTATTTTTTTTATATAAAACAATGTAAAACTATTTTTTAGAAATGAGCCTACTTTTTATTTCAAGAAAATCCGTCTAATAACAAAGTTATTTCGAATAAACAGTCATGGATGGAGTAGTATATAAGAGTCACAATGATACCACCACCCAATTGTGGATGCAAATTTCACACACATCCTCTTTTGAGCCAACATACACGTGGAAAAGCAGGTGAATTTTTATGTCCAAAATATGAGCAAATATGACATACGAGAATGGAAAGGTCGAGACATCCACTATTGGGACGAAGACATCCATAATTGGGACGAGAGTTATCCACAATTGGGACGAGAGTATCCACAATTGGGGGGTGGTACAAAAGACGATGTTTTCGCCCAATTGGGGGGGTTGGTAGTACAAAAGACGATGTTTGCGCCCGATTGTGGATACTCTCGTCCCAATTGTGGATAACTCTCGTCCCAATTATGGATTCTAGACGTCCCAATAGTGGATACATTGCAAAAATCGGCAAAAACATCCACAATTGTGACAAAAACATCCACAATTGTACTACCAAAAAAAATTAAAAAAAATCACCAAAATATGACAAAATATGACAAATGACAATGAGAATATCCACAATTGGACGAAGACATCCACAATTGGGACGAGAGTATCCACAATTGGGCGCAAACGTCGTCTTTTGTACTAGACGTCCCAATAGTGGATACATTGCAAAATTGCAAAACATCCACAATTGTGACGAAAACATCCACAATTGTACTACCAAAATTGAAAAAAAAAATCACCAAAAATCACCAAAATATGACAAAATATGACAAAGGACAATGATAATATCCACAATTGAGACGAAGACATCCACAATTGGGACGAGAGTATCCATAATTGGCACGATATACACACTTGGGATTGGTAGTACAAAAGACGATGTTTTCGCCCGATAGTGGATGGGGGTTCTAGTACATTCTGCACGAGCCACAATTTTTGGAGGATTCCCCCACCCAACTCGCCACCTCGTCTCGTTTCGCCTCGGCACATCCACAATCGAACGCCCAATTGAAGATATGTTTCCCATTGGAATAGACAGACACAATGCCATACAAGGAATGCGAAACATGCGGCAAGGGTTTCGACAAGCCCGCAAATCTTCGAAGACACATGGGTCGCAAGAACCCGTGCAGACCTCCCACGAGAGAGTGTCCCGGATGTGGAGGGAAGTTCGCCACCTACAAGACTCTCTGGCAACATCGCTCGAACAGGTGTCCCGGGGGCCCGGAGGATAGAACCACGGAGGGTAGCAAGAAGAAGGCTGCGACCAGGAAGAGGATCCTGGTACTGGAGAGGAGGGTGGTAGAGTTGGAGGAGGTGGTAGCTAGACTGCGGGATGGAAAACCTCGCGAGGGAGCGAGACACGAGAACGTCGACGACGAGATCGATTGGGCAGATCTCGATCTGTAGAGAGATTCTACACATTTTGCACATTTTTGCACTAGCCAGTTTTCCCCCCCATCTCGACCCCCAACGGCAAACAAAACACCAGAAAACCTCTCCCAAGAGGCAAACAGAAATAATACACCCATTTGTGTATTTGGACACATTTGGGAAAAGTGTAGAAAAAATTCGCCTCCCAAGAGGCAAACAGAAATGATACCACCCATTGTGTATTTGGACACATTTGGGAAAAGTGTAGAAAAAATTCGCCTCCCAAGAGGCAAACAGAAATGATACCACCCATTTGTGTATTTGGACACATTTGGGAAAGACGGGTTGGAAAAAGAGGCTCGCATCTACAAGACCTTTTCTCGCAGAGCGCGAACACAGGACTCGGCGATTTCTCGTTTTCGTGTTTCTACGGCCAGCGCTTGCTCTAGATCTGCAATCCGAAGTTGTAGCCGCGCGTTTTCGCTTGGTGGGCCATCCAGACACGAGGTGTGGCCGTGCCTAGCTAGAGACCGTGCATGGGAAAAAGTCTTTCCGCAACCATCGCACAAGAAGCGCGGCGGACTACACCCATTTTTTCGTTTCTCGTGTCGCGCCAAGTTGTACTTTTTGGCAAAGACTCTACCACACTTTTCGCACTCCATTTTCCCAATAGTGTTTTGTGTCTAATTGGGCGCAAAAATATTTTGGAAAAGATCGAAAACCTCTCTCCAAAGGAGGTAGACAAATGATACCACCCAATTGTCCACATTTGGACTTTTGGGAAAGTCGAAGAAAAATCGTCTCCCAAGAGCAAAACAAAATCTAGACCACACCGAAAAACAGAAAACCTCTCCCAAAGGAGGTAGAAAGACAACTCGAAAAGACAACTCGGAAATACAACTCGAAAAGACAATTCGAAAAAGACAAAGAACTTTTTTTCCAAAAAAGGCTACTCCATGTAGAACGGGTCGCTACTACCAGAGTGCTGGTGTACGGAGTCGCTAGTTTTTTCCTTCGGCGTACCGAACTGTTTTGCGGAGTGCACGAACTGGGCGTCGGTGTCTGTTTTGCTCTTCCAGAGTCTACAGGCCTCTAGACCCACGAATGGGAACAGTGGTCTGCAGACTGCGTACGCCACCACCGCTACACCCAGCCACCACTTCGCATTCTCTACAGTTCTCCAGACGTCGTGCACCTCCCACCCGGATTCCGTCTGGCACTCTTCTTCCTCCGGGCACTCGTCTTTCTTCGGACACTCGGAATCGGCATCGTCGAAAATTGCGTCCAACAGTCTACGTTCCAATGCGTCCAACCGGTTCTCCAAACGTCTCTCCATGTCGGACAGGTGCGTCGATTCTTCGAACGAGCTGGCGTTTCGTACATCTTGCAGTAGATCCGTGGGGAACTCGGTGGGGCCCGCAAAACCAGGCGAGGACACCCTGTGTATTACGGGGTTAGGGGTTTCTTGTTCTTCGGGGGTTTCTTCGGGTTTTGTACTACGTTCCGCATCGACATCGTCCCAGATTTTTCGAAGTCTGGCACTGCCGATCCCGTACTTCTTTTTTGTTTCGTCGGCCGTCGACTTTCCACGGGCGGAAATAATTTCTCGAATAGTTTCCAGAGACAAATAGGTTTTTGGCATGTTTGCAAAATAGCTTTTCTATCTAGAGAGGGGGACATTTGTCCAACATGGAATTCCCAAATCGTTCGAAATGGTCGAAATGCTTGCTCGGTGTGCTCGGGGTGCTCGGAGTGCTCGGAGTGCGCGCCAGATTGCTCGGATTGCGCGCCAGGAAATCCAGTCCGCTCGGGAAGGTCGAAATGCCTGCTCGCGATTCCCAGGGGGCTCGGGTTCTCTGGGTGCCCAGTTTGCTTCCCAGGATTTCTATTTATGCTATCCTTGTTGGCTAGAAAAGGAGAACCCGAGGCCCCTGGGAATCGCGAGCAGGCATTTCGACCTTCCCGAGCGGAACCCCTACCCCCGTAGTACACAGGGTGTCCGCACCTGGTTTTGCGGGCCCCACCGAGTTCCCCACGGATCTACTGCAAGATGTACGAAACGCCAGCTCGTTCGATGAATCGACGCACCTGTCCGACATGGAGAGACGTTTGGAGAACCGGTTGGACGCGTTGGAACGTAGACTGTTGGACACAATTTTCGACGATGCCGATTCCGAGTGTCCGAAGAAAGACGAGTGCCCGGAGGAAGAAGAGTGCCAGACGGAATCCGGGTGGGAGGTGCACGACGTCTGGAGAACCGTAGAGAATGCGAAGTGGTGGCTGGTGTAGCGGTGGTGGCGTACGCAGTCTGCAGACCACTGTTCCCATTCGTGAGTCTAGAGGCCTGTAGACTCTGGAAGAGCAAAACAGACACCGACGCCCAGTTCGTGCACTCCGCAAAACAGTTCGGTACGCCGAAGGAAAAAACTAGCGACTCCGTACACCAGCACTCTGGTAGTAGCGACCCGTTCTACATGGAGTAGCCTTTTTTGGAAAAAAAGTTCTTTGTCTTTTTCGAATTGTCTTTTCGAGTTGTATTTCCGAGTTTGTCTTTTCGAGTTGTCTTTCTACCTCCTCCTTTGGGAGAGGTTTTTCTTTTCTGTTTTTTCGGTGTGGTCTAGATTTTGTTTTGCTCTTGGGAGACGATTTTTCTTCGACTTTCCCAAAAGTCCAAATGTGGACAATTGGGTGGTATCATTTGTCTACCTCCTTTGGAGAGAGGTTTTCGATCTTTTCCAAAATATTTTTGCGCCCAATTAGACACAAAACACTATTGGGAAAATGGAGTGCGAAAAGTGTGGTAGAGTCTTTGCCAAAAAGTACAACTTGGCGCGACACGAGAAACGAAAAAATGGGTGTCCGCCGCGCCTTCTTGTGCGATGGTTGCGGAAAGACTTTTTCCCATGCACGGTCTCTAGCTAGGCACGGCCACACCTCGTGTCTGGATGGCCCACCAAGCGAAAACGCGCGGCTACAACTTCGGATTGCAGATCTAGAGCAAGCGCTGGCCGTAGAAACACGAAAACGAGAAATCGCCGAGTCCTGTGTTCGCGCTCTGCGAGAAAAGATCTTGTAGATGCAGATCCTCTTTTTCCAACCCGTCTTTCCCAAATGTGTCCAAATACACAAATGGGTGGTATCATTTCTGTTTGCCTCTTGGGAGGCGAATGTTTTCTACACTTTTCCCAAATGTGTCCAAATACACAAATGGGTGGTATCATTTCTGTTTGCCTCTTGGGAGGCGAATTTTTTCTACACTTTTCCCAAATGTGTCCAAATACACAAATGGGTGGTATCATTTCTGTTTGCCTCTTGGGAGGCGAATTTTTTCTACACTTTTCCCAAATGTGTCCAAATACACAAATGGGTGGTATCATTTCTGTTTGCCTCTTGGGAGAGGTTTTCTGGTGTTTTGTTTGCCGTTGGGGGTCGAGATGGGGGGAAAACTGGCTAGTGCAAAAATGTGCAAAATGTGTAGAATCTCTCTACAGATCGAGATCTGCCCAATCGATCTCGTCGTCGACGTTCTCGTGTCTCGCTCCCTCGCGAGGTTTTCCATCCCGCAGTCTAGCTACCTCCTCCTCCAACTCTACCACCCTCCTCTCCAGTACCAGGATCCTCTTCCTGGTCGCAGCCTTCTTCTTGCTACCCTCCGTGGTTCTATCCTCCGGGCCCCCGGGACACCTGCCAGAGAGTCTTGTAGGTGGCGAACTTCCCTCCACATCCGGGACACTCTCTCGTGGGAGGTCTGCACGGGTTCTTGCGACCCATGTGTCTTCGAAGATTTGCGGGCTTGTCGAAACCCTTGCCGCATGTTTCGCATTCCTTGTATGGCATTGTGTCTGTCTATTCCAATGGGAAACATATCTTCAATTGGGCGTTCGATTGTGGATGTGCCGAGGCGAAACGAGACGAGGTGGCGAGTTGGGTGGGGGAATCCTCCAAAAATTGTGGCTCGTGCAGAATGTACTAGAACCCCCATCCACTATCGGGCGAAAACATCGTCTTTTGTACTACCAATCCCAACCAATAGTGTGTATATCGTGCCAATTATGGATACTCTCGTCCCAATTGTGGATGTCTTCGTCTCAATTGTGGATATTATCATTGTCCTTTGTCATATTTTGTCATATTTTGGTGATTTTTGGTGATTTTTTTTTTCAATTTTGGTAGTACAATTGTGGATGTTTTCGTCACAATTGTGGATGTTTTGCAATTTTGCAATGTATCCACTATTGGGACGTCTAGTACAAAAGACGACGTTTGCGCCCAATTGTGGATACTCTCGTCCCAATTGTGGATGTCTTCGTCCAATTGTGGATATTCTCATTGTCATTTGTCATATTTTGTCATATTTTGGTGATTTTTTCTTTTTTTTTTGGTAGTACAATTGTGGATGTTTTTGTCACAATTGTGGATGTTTTTGCCGATTTTTGCAATGTATCCACTATTGGGACGTCTAGAATCCATAATTGGGACGAGAGTTATCCACAATTGGGACGAGAGTATCCACAATCGGGCGCAAACATCGTTTTTTGTACTACCAACCCCCCCAATTGGGCGAAAACATCGTCTTTTGTACCACCCCCCAATTGTGGATACTCTCGTCCCAATTGTGGATAACTCTCGTCCCAATTATGGATGTCTTCGTCCCAATAGTGGATGTCTCGACCTTTCCATTCTCGTATGTCATATTTTCTCATATTTTGGACATAAAAAGTCACCTGCTTTTCCACGTGTATGTTGGCTCAAAAGAGGATGTGTGTGAAATTTGCATCCACAATTGGGTGGTGGTATCATTGTGACTTATATACTACTGATGGGCTTTTGCATTATAAATTAATTTCACCGATTTTTAGTTGTTGACAATAAAACAAGAAACTACTATGCAATAATCACTTCCGGTCAACAACAACAACTATTTTTGCGAACTGAACACAAATTCTTAATAAATTTGTTTATTAACATCATTTTCTGGCATATAATTTAAACAATTTTCATTAAAATATATCAATTAATCATTTAATCTTCATATATTTAGCGAATATCATTCATCCATAAGGTTCCAAGTCGATCTGATACTATTGCTAATACGTCCTAATGTATTGTAAATTGTGAATGCTAACGAACTTGATTCGATTAAACTCGTGACCGTCACCAACCAATCAGCATTTAGTAAACCAAGTTGTCCGCCGGAAATTCGTCCGACAAAGAAACTGGCTCACAGGAAGTGACTATATACTTCCGCCGGAAATGACGTATGTATGGTGTTCCCAAGTCATACCATTAGAGAATGTAGATTTACACCGGTGTCGATGTGCAAGGATATGTGCAATTAATTTTGCGTGGTAGGAACAGCGTGCCAACCTCAGCTTGGCGTTGTCAATAGATACGAAAGCTGTAGCAGATGATGATGACATCATGTTGTATTTTGACCAAATTCTCGGCATTTTCTTCTGTAATTCTTGTACGAACACCGAGAAATGGAGGCTCGATTCCTTTATTTTTCAACCTGGCAAGATTTGATCTCATAAATACAAGGTTAGTGTCTTGTTTTTAATGATGAAATCCAGCAAGCAGTTCGATGCTAGAAAAATGTTGAAAATCTGACCGCACGTGACATTTTAACATTGCAACCCTGCATTCAATTCTTGATTTATGGCTATTACTTCATTATTGGACCGAAATTCAAAAAAATAAAAAGATGGCTCATTGCTAAATTTTGCTGAAAAATGATTTTATGCAAAAAAATAAGAGTTTTATGGTGTTTAAATAGGTGTAAAAGTTGGGCAGGTTAACGTGAAACAGACTATAGTAGTCCATTTATAAAAAGGTGGTGTTTTTTCTCTAAAAATCAGAAAATTACTTGCAAAAAGTGCAGATCCTGATGAGACGGCTCGTCACGAGCCGGTTCATTTGGGTATACACTCTTTGCCAATACCACTATACAGGCATGTGGTGTTGAAAGAGTTGATACAAATCTTTACATGTATTATTATGACCCAGTATGAAAATACCATTTTTACAAACAATTACATACATTTTAAGTGCAAATTTGTGTTGTTGTGGTGCTTTGTTATTGGTGTTAATGGTCTATCAACAGCTAAGGTCATTTAAGGCTCTTGTCGTTGTATACTGTAGCTACAGGTCAGAAAGTGTACACATACTCTGCAAGCAGGGGCGGATCTGGAGGAGCGTTCAGACACGGAGTTTACATAGATCACAGTTTACCACCAGCTGGAGTCTGAATTTATATGCCGTAAACAGGAAAGTGCATTTCCGGATATGGGGAAAGGGGGGGGCATGCACCCAGACCCCACTACCATACTCAGATCGAAAATAGGACAACCCCCCGGGGGGCATGCACCCAGACCCCCCTACCATACTCAGGTCGAAAATAGGACAACCACCCCCCCACCCCCCCCCCTCCCCCCCACCCCCCCCCCCCATCCGCCCCTGGCAAGAATACGTGACATTGAAGGTCTGGTTCTATTTTACTATATGTATTGATTTCCATTACCGTGGTTTTTTTGTGTTGGTGTATTGTTTACTTTACAATGATTACCAACAAGCACACAAGCACTTATACAAATGATTGGCATGTAGGAGCATGCGATGGGTAATTTAACTATCAGGATTCATCCTTACCGGAATCCGAACGGAGACCTGATTTAGCACTCAGGTACGGCATTCTTGTATGTGAGGGTTTAATATGGTTATACCCATTGTATGAGTAATACGATTATTCCTAATCCTATTTCTTTTAAGGGAACGAGCCAAGTGACTTTGGTGTGGTATGGGCCTGGCACCAGTTCAGATTATTCTAATTTCAGGGCTGAATTTATATTTATTTTGATGTAAATATTCCGTTCTGATTTTGGGATTTTCTCCCCAATGCAGCAGGTTACATGCGGGGTCAAACCTGTTGCTTTAAATGACCTTAGCTGTTGATAGGCCGTTAAATACCAATAAATCAAATCAAATTGTTGACATACAGCGGATGCGTTAGGGTGATGCTGAAGTACCCGCAGTAAACCCACACAATACGTTACGATAGTAATGCCTGCTTATTAGTGCCCCGTCGAGAATCGGTTTCGCCCTGTCTGTCTGTCTGTCCATCCGTTTATTTTTTGAAAGTTTTGTAAGACTCAAATCACCTATAATTTCTGTTTCCCTTCAGGTAATATCTTCTTATTGCACACATGCATTACTTAATAACTATACATCATTCCACAATAATACAATTACCCTCACTACTGATCGTACGTCCGTCCGTCCGTCTGTCTGTCTGTTTATTTATTTGAAGGTTTTTGTAAGAGTTTCTCAAATCACCTATAATTTCTGTTTCTCTTCATCTAATATCTTCATATTGCACACATGCATTACTTAGTAACTATACATCATTCCACATTAATACAATTACCCTCAATACTGATCGTACATTCGTCTGTCTGTCTATTTATTTATTTGAAGGCTTTTGTAAGAGTTTCTCAAACCACCTATCATTTCTGTTTCCCTTCAGCTAATATCTTCATATTGCACACATGCATTACTTAGTAACTACACATCATTCCACATTAATACAATTACCCTCGCTACAGATCGTACGTCCGTCCATCTGTCTGTTTTCTTTTTTGAAAGTTTTTGTAAGAGTTTCTCAAATAGGGGCCCTAAGTACGGGGCGCCAAGTGGGACATGGCTCAATTTTGTTAACAAAATTCATTTTTGTGCCACAAAATTCAATTCTGTGTCACAAAATTCACTTTTGTGCCACAGAATTCAATTCTGTGTCACAAAATTCAATTCTATGCAATTCTGTGTCACAAAATTCAATTCTGTGTCTCAAAATTCACTTTTGTGCCACAAAATTCAATTCTGTGTAACAAAATTCAATTCTGTGCCACAGAATTCAATTCTGTGTCACAAAATTCAATTATATGTCACAAAATTCACTTTTGTGCCACAAAATTCAATTCTGTCAATTATGCACACGCATGTAAGAAGGACTACCATTGGTCAGAAACTGCACTGGAGAAATGGGTCACGGTCGCCGATCTACACATTCAATGTCGATGATTCATTTCTCATTCTGCCGATGATTCATTTCTCATTATGCCATTTTGCTTCAACTATCTCCAAACAGTCAAACGTTGACAAACCCATTCGTATTTAAACTCATTTGCGTTATAATTGTACACATAATTCATGTACATGTAGATCTCCCGCGAGTACTGACGTCATGTATTGTGTGTATCGCAAGGTACATCTGCCCCAGTTAAATCAATAATACACGCGCTGTGGCCTGTGTTCTGACTGCTGTCTGTGTTTATAAACAGAATGTGTGTATTGGGCCATTTGAGGAAACCATTTGTAGTATTTGTGTAGATACCATGGATAATAAGATGGTGTTCATCGGTATGAAATCCCATTAGCATTTTTGCCATTTCAAAATATGCCACTGCCACCTCCAAAACTTACTCTATTTAATAAAACCATAAATCTGAAGTGTTAATGCAAGTATCCTTTCCTGGTAGATGTAGATCTTAATGGAATAAATGATTTAAATTGAAACCGGTGTCTTCAAAACTTCCAGCTCCTGCCATCTTGGATAAATACAAAAAGAAAAATCAAAATTTTAACGAAACGAATTAATTTAGATTTTACATGAAAGTGCGTGTAAGGCTACTAGTAAGATAACAAAAACAATAATATGAAACAGGCACTATATACATGTATAGCGGGCGACGTTGGTGTATGAAACTAAATTTACCAATTTATAGCTTTATCATGATGTTATGCTACATGTATGAATGTTACTGTAGTAGGTCCGCGTGGTGGGGGGAACGAGTCAGTTGTTCAAAGCCGCTTTTAGGGACCTACCATAGGCAGCAATCGTAAGGTTCGTAAAGGCTGATGGAAAAGGCTGACGGTTTATTGATAAGTCAGTAGGATGAAAAAATCCACCCAGAAACGTGTTTATTAATAATTTCACGAAACCGTAAGCGTTCGTATATATAAATTGTCGATAGTTTAGCTCAATAGCAATTTATTTGAATACACAAGAAGACAACACGAAATATAATGCGTTAGGGCAAGTAACTCGAGTGAGAAAAATGAATATATTATGTGGAAAATGTATTTTGCGACCGAATAAGTAGCGAGTTTGGGGACGAAATATACCGGGTACGAGCGAGTGAGCAAGAGATCTGAAGTGATGTGATCACTGTATTAGTCTGCAATAAGCTGACCTGGTACATAGCACGAACAGCGCTTATATAGCTTAGTTTTGACCCCATTCGTACACCATACACCACAATGTAACCGCAACCGGTATTTATATATTTAAGTTGGTGTTACAGCTTCTCCATTATAATTAAATAGTATCATTGGCGTACTTCTCTGTTTTGAGTTCACCAGTGACACACTTTAGATATTTCCTTTTCATATATAGTACAGTAATAACCTAGGCATTATAGAAAAACTGTATTAGTACATTTACGATCATTTTAAGAAAAAATAAGAAGGCTAAGCATCTTCAGTGATTTATTTCCAATTTTCACAATCTCGGTCGTCATTGTATGCACACGACTGTCACTTCGAAAGTTATACACATTTTGCCCATTGTTGGTATCAATTGTGTTAAGTTTTACATTTAATTTTGATTAATCCGGTGCTGTGTCAGAGTTGTTTGTATTCTGTACTACAGCAACAGGTGCACTAGACCCACACTTGGAATATATACTTTTTTCCGGTAGTCGTGTTCGGTAATTATCACGGATCGTTTGACTATGTCTTGTAATTTTAAACTCACATCAGTGCAGTTCAGTGCAGCGTGGTGGCTATAGAAAGTCTCACATCAGCGCAGTTCAGTGCAGCGTGGTGACTATAGAAAGTCTCACATCAGTGCAGTTCAGTGCAGCGTGGTGGCTATAGAAAGTCTCACATCAGTGCAGTTCAGTGCAGCGTGGTGGCTATAGAAAGTCTCAAGGTGATGCTTCCAGTGATGCTATTATTTTCTCCATCCCTGATGGTCTTTGAGCACATTTTGACTATGAATATAGCACAGCCGTGACACAACTGAACAGGTGCGATAAAACCGCACTTGCAATATGTTCTTGTTTCTGTTAGTCATGTCCACTGATTATCATGGATCGCTTGACTATGTATTGTAAACAAAATCACAAATTCACTAACAAAGGTGCCTGTGGTGAACGTAAATGTTCAGTGTTAATTGGAATATGTTTGTTTTCCAATTAGTTGAAAGAATGTACATATAATTGCTGATGGTGTAAATTGGCTAATCTACGGAATATGAAAGTTACAGTTCTCTCCATTATCCTGAATATCTATGGTCACAATTAGCTCCGTTCATTATGCGCGTGTGCCTATTTACACCATCACCCTCTGATATAGTTGTGGGAACTGAACACTGATCATACTCCAGACAACTGTGCAGGAGAATGCTATGGACCGCACTATAGCTCTACTACCGATGATGGGGAGTACATGTAAATCAGGGTAACATTTTGAGCAACTAATAGATGTGCATAGGTACCCATACTGTCAACATATTTCACTCAATGACACAAAGCTAGGGCGGGGAGTCACACAACAGGGGTGCACGAATCGGGGATCGGGAATCACACAGCAGAAGTGGGACGGAGTACACACAACAGCTAGGACTCATGACGATGGGATGGGGATCAGCTAACGGGGGTGGTAGGGGGGCACGAAGTTAGGGCGAAGCTTTGGTCGGGAATCACATCGCAATGGGGAAAAAGTGGGTAGGGTAATGGGATATTGGCATTGTCATATTTACACCCAATATTAATATTCAATAATGCCAGAATCACATTCAAATCATCACATCTAACGATTAACGGACCACGAGTAATATCGTCGGTGAGTAATAGGATAACATTGTTAGGGCCTTACAAGTTTTCACTCCTATTTATAGGTTTTGCCAGTGATTGGCTAGATTATGTAGAAGGAAAGCTCCGACCAGACACGAGCCAAAACAAGCAGAAGCAGCAAATATGGTGGCTGCATTCAAAACGTACAGTAAATGTAAAAAAACTATTGTGAATTATAACTAACTGAACAAGTTTCCTGGTGTATGAAGACGACAATCATAAACTATTGACAATTGTGAACATTCAGATATGCATCAGAGATCGTGGTAAGTAATAAAAAATAAATTATTTATTGAAATAATCAAATTGACCATGTAAGCGGAATTTACAAAATATGTATTTTAATAATCAAATGCAACTATTTCCAATTCCTTATCTGGAGCGCCACAGCATGTGCTGTGTTTGTTGAAAGAACCAACAAGCAACCAATAAATCCGAATAAAATGTGGTATGTTTGCAATCTACAGTAATACAATGAACAGTTATCACATATTTTTGCCCGTTGATAGGCAGTGCCTATTTTCAAATTACGGTGATATTCATTTCGTTTAAATAATTCGCAAAATACACATGACCTTATCTTCACGTGATCAAAATATGTAAATAGCTCGTAAATGGGTGACCTAGATTTGTATTGCTTGTACCTTGCTGTTATAATCCACGTTTTAAGATCAAAATACATGTGTATGCCGATTTTGCCACGGTAAGCAGTAATATTGTTAAATAAGGTTTCCAGAACAGGATTACAAATGGGTTTAACAATTTGTGGCTAAAATAGTTAAAAAAAACTTGATGAATACGTTCCGCCCTCGATTCATGGCGGAACTTTGCTAACGGGTTTTGGCCTTTAGGGATAGAACGGTGTGCAAATAAAGAGAACAACAGATTACAAAAATAGATTTGCAGCCGTTCTATCACAGAACTAACCCCTTATGTGAGTATTACGATTATTGAAAATCCTATTTTAGGGGAAGGGGCCAAGTGACTTTGGTGTGGTATGGACCAGGCACCAGGTCAGGTTATTCTAACTTCAGGGCTGAATATATTTTTGTATTTTTTCTCGATATAAATATTCCGTTCTGATTTTGGGATTTCCCCCCAATGTAGCAGGTTAAAACGGGATCAAACCCGTTTGCCCGGCCTTGCATGACCCTAGCTGTTGATAGGCCGTTAAACACCAATAAACAAACAAACAACTTGTGCATAACTGCTAGATATACATTGGTTTAAAATGTTCGGATTCTGCACCTTGTAATGAACAAACTATAGCAAAAGTCCAACTATTTTGTATCACCCCTGGTATACTGGTTTTATTGGACTGGTGAAATATTCCTTGACGTACCCCGAAAACAGCTGCATGTGTACCACGATGTATATATGTGCTAACTGATCAGGAGCTACATTGGTCAAAATGTTTATTTTGCTTGTGGCGAGATCTAGACTGAAGTCCGTTTATTGCTACTACAGCCACTGATCAGATGTGATGACCTTTAGACTATGTACTACATACACAATAATCAGTATATACGCTGGCCAGATGTGCTACTTTCTGAAACCATACATAATATACTTAAAGTCAACAACAATGTAGATCCTGATGAGACGGCTCCGTTTTTTGGCTCGCCTGTTTGTCAGAAAAGTTGAGATTTGTTGTTTTTAAAGGTACTCCCATTATCTGATTACTTTAAATAATGGTTTCTTCTCATTTTAATACGTGCTCATACATACAAGTAATACAGATCACAAAATGTGCATACTGTGAAATAGGAGTCAAAAATAAGCTCAGAGCTTATAGAATCGGTCTCCTTAACTTGTTTTAATAAGATAGTGCAGGTCCCCAGGGTATCCGGCAGGGATTCCGCTGGCGATCGTCACTTTCGCAATTGGCGATAAAAAATAAACAATTGGCGATAAAAAAATACAATTTTCGAAAAAAAATCTAAAAAATAAAATCTAAAAAAAATCTAAAAAAAAAATTGTATTTTTTTTTAAGTGGCGATTTTTTTTATTTTCCCCAGCGGAATCCTTGGATGTGCCATGTGCCACATGACATATGATACGTATGTGCGTGCTTTGCAATCATGAACATGCATTGGCATCTGAGATAAATGCCTAAAAATAAGATCACAAATGTTGTATTTGTGTTCGGTTTAGAGAGGTTCCGCTGTATAACAAAATACAGACTACACAGTAAAACGTCGCACCTGTAGCCTATTTCATCAACATTGCAAAGTATACTTTACTAGCAAAGTATACTTTGAGGGAGTAATCATTTATTTTTCCTGAAATGCATTATTTCATATAGAACTAACAAATGCATGTATTTCATGATTAAAAGTATGCAGAATTATTATACTGAATTTATTACATTATCACAGCCAAATTGGCTGTGATAATGTAATAAATTCAGTATAATAAACATTAATAAATTTATCATAAAATTGAAAATTTCTCCCTCAAAGTATACTTTGCTACTAAAGTATACTTTGCAATGTTGATGAAATAGGCTACTGGAATTATTGATACCAAGCACTCAAGTTATTGATAACACAAGATGACCGCGGCCCGCATGTCGAGCTCGCCGAGGCATTTGATGGTCCAAGAGTGTATTTATTTGAAGTTTGAATTAAGGGTTGTGGAGATATAAGATATGTAAAAGCTTTAACGCAAATTTTAAAGTCATTTGGCCTTGATCTTGGGCATGTGAGCCGCATGGGTGGGCTATAGAATGAAAATATGGATGATAAGAAAACAATAATTTAAGTTGGAAGTAAATCGGAGTAAGTGTGGAGATATAAGGTATGTAAAATCTTAACACAGATTTGACATTGATCTTGGGCACGTGGACCACATGGGTAGGCTATATAATGAAAATATGGATGATGAATAAGAAGTATTGGATGTTGGAAGTAAATTGGAGTAACAATTGTGGAGATATAAGGTATGTAAAAACTTTAACGCAGATTTTATAATATCGCAAACTTCGAAGTCATTTGGCCTTGACCTTGGGGTACAGGGGCCGCATGAGTGGGACAGTGAATGTATGGATGATGCCCAGTAAGCATACGAAGTTTCAAGCAAATCCGACTTACAGTTACAGAGATAGTAGGTATCTGAAAACTTTAACGCAAATTTTGACAAACGCAAACTTCTAAGTCATTTGGCCTTGGGCACAGGGGCCGCATGAGTGGGACACAGAATGAATATATGGATGATTACTAATAAGCATATCAAGTTTCAAGTCAATGTGACTTAGGACTGCAGAGATATAAGGTGTTTAAAAACTTTAACGCAGATTTCGGACGGACGCACAGACACCCGGACGTCTTTGTCATCACTATGTCTCATACCCCATGCCCCATATGTCGTCTTTAGTTATATAGTGATGAACCGTTTAATATACTGAATTATCTTCCCGGTGTAATGTCTGACTGATGTAAAGTTACGATTGGATATATGCTTCAAGTGCGGTTGTAAATGATATATACACCAACACAGCCAGTCACTCGCATGTAATCGGAAATACCCCATTACGGCGAAACTTTAATTTGTAATTAACTACTGGTCTCGACAGTACTGTATGTACGTGGAATATGGATATAATTGGACATTGATTAAGTTCGTCTCGGATAGAAATATGTTTGTATACACTGTTTATTGTGCGATATCTCGTGAAAAATATTTACAAAATGTTTCGTAAATGACTACGAAAGGTGTCCAAATGCTCAGAGCAAATGCGGAATACACACATTTGCATCAATGAATAGAATTCTGCATGTGCTTTGAACATTTCCTATTTGACAAGAAGCGAATGCACGATATATGTGACAATTAGTGAAAATATTTGAATATGCGGATTATTTTGGTTCTGGCAAACAGCGATTTAAAGGTACATCATGCCCACTCAATAGGCACAAAATGTTCTTTATATCAGACATCATCTGAGACATTTTCTGGCAAAATATGCATTCATTCATCATTACCCCACGTATTGATTGGGTGGGTGGTGGTCGGGCCAACGAGACGGCGTAAATTAACGGTAGGGGTTCCTCCTTATAGGAATCACGACTTGCCTGGTTTGGCCCTCAGGTACGTTCTTTGGCTCTTTTGTTACCTGGGAGTTGAATTGGATTATTGCCAATTATAAAAGTAGTAAGATTATTACTGATCCTACTGCTTTTTTTTTTTTTTGGGGGGGAGGGGGGGGGCAAGTGATTCTGGTGTGGCGAGGACCTGGCATTAGATCAGGATTATTGTGATTTCAGGGCTGAATATATAGTTTTGTTATTGTAAATATTCAGTTCTGATTTTGGGATTTCCCCCCATTTGTACATGTACTTGTACAGGTAATATATGGGATTTAGTACTAAACCCATTGACCCGGCCTTAAATGACCGTAGCTGTTGATAGGCCGTTAAACCCTAATAAACAAACAAACAAACGTATTGATTGGCATTATTATACATTTTATATCAGACGTATATTCACACTGATATCAGTGGCGATAACCGTGTTTATTTAAAATGTTAACGGACATTACTATCTAGTCTCTGTATATATATTTTGATGTGCAATGATCATACTTTATAATCTGTCTAAAATATTATTTTTTCAGGTGACGCATTTAATTACTATAAATAATTAAAAAATACCATGCCTCATTTGCATATGAAAATAGCCTCATAACACTGCGCGTCACTATCAGTAAAATAAATATTATTAAATGATTATATATGTATAGCGGGCACTCGTAATGTTTTAGAACTGGTGGAAGAGTGACACAATTATACACTTATTTAATTCCTGTACAGAACATTGTGTTCCTATTGAGTGGGCATGTACCTTCCCTTTGAACCCGAAAGCCCGCTGTAGCGGTTTATGCAGTGCAGATCTAGATGAGCTGGCTCGTAACGAACCGTATCATCAGGATCTGCACTTTTTGCAAGTAATTTTCATATTTCTTAGAACAAAAACACCCCCTTTTCATAAATGGACGAATCTGAAAATCATTGTGTGACCATTAGATTGGTCGGAACATTAGCATAGCACAGTCCATTCCAGTTCCTTAGGGTTGAAAGGGTTAAGCTTTGAATCCATAGCAGGCGCGGATACAGAAATAATTGCAGGTGGGGGGGGGGGGTCTAGACCTCCGCGAGCGCGAAGCGCGATGCGCAACGTAAAGTCTGGGGGGTCTGGGGGTCCTCCCCCATGAAATGTTTAAATGCCAGATTGACGCAGATGCGATTTACTGACACCTAGGCCACGAAAAAAGTCATCCAACTATTCGAGTTTTGTAGATTTTCTTCTTTTTTTCTCTTTTTTTTCCGGGAGCAGGGGGGGGGGGGGGGGGGGGTCCGGACCCCCCAACCCCCCCCCCCCCTCCCCCCCCCCCACCCCCCAACCCGTATCCGCGCCTGCATAGTATACGTGTAGTAGTCAGGGAACACGGACATGTACAATACTGTACAATGTACTTGACACGCATACTAAGAGTACAACTGTGCTTGGTTTAACCAGTTCACTGGGGGTAAGGTGATATCCGTAACTGCAGTTACATAGGCATTACAATCATAGTATATACACATATTGAGCTAACCATCGAATGCCATTAAATGCACGAAGCGTAAACAGTCGAAAATCGCGATATTTCAACTTACCTCGTTTCACGTCCGCCATCTTGGGATGTCCATAACTACAGTTACGGATATCACCTTACCCCCAGTGCAGTTAGTAAACAGACAAACACCATATGTTGTGCAACATAGTGAAGATCAGTGAAGCAAGTGATTTATACTTGTACGGAAATGTGTTGTATGCAATCTTCTGTACCACCGCACTTGGTAATTGTATTTAGCGCTCGGCTTGCCAATGGAAACATATACGCTGAATATGGATCTAGTGAATAGTACGGTCATACCAAAATACCCAGCTGTGGCGCTTGTACTGAGTCTCACCAGTTGCACCTTGTCTGTAATAGGCGGCTGTGTGATATTCCTTACCTATGTTATAATACCCGACATCCGGAACGTAACCCGCAAACTGATGCTATGCCTCACGATGGCGGATATACTAACAGCGGGGGGATACCTGGTGTCTGGGTTGAAATACTCGCTGATGGGCAACGACACGGATAGCACTACGCCGCTGCACCACAACGTGTGTGAGATACAAGGGGGCATAACTACGTATTCCAGCCTCGTCTCGTTCTTTCTGACTGTGATTATTGCGGGCCATATCCTGGCCACTGTCGTCAGCAGGAGGAATAGCACGGGTACGACAGGATGGCTCGTCGCCTTTAACGTCATCAGCTGGGGATTGCCAGGTATATATGTGGCCGTGACTGGAGACATTGGGGCTTAGGCGTAACACAAAAATGTTTGTTTCCACTAACCCGACCGACCCTATTTTTTCCCGCCGACCCTACACTTTTTTTCGTCATTTCGGTAATTTTTTTGATAAAAAGTTAAACAGTATAGTTTCACTAACCCACAGTGGGTTAACATATCTAGTACAAAAAGTGTGTCGTGAATGGAAAAAAAATCGAGAAAAAAAAATGATTCGCCTACCTACCTACCCTATTTTTGTCCAGGTGTTAGCGGAAACAAACACTTTTTTTGTTTGGCCTTATGAAGTGTGTGACTTGTGTAGCTCCTAATCAAAAAGCGCACTCCTGTAGCCGGATAGCGATCTATATTGCTTGTGAAGTATGACGGGTGTCTTATTGATTAAATGGCGAACATTGCAGATCCTAATTAGATGGCGAATGTACAGGCTGATCTACGTTGGTGACAAAACAATGTCCCATTTCTCCAGTCACAGCCACAAGTGACATACATGTACAGTATGTAGTTACCAAGCGAAAGACTGATATAGGACCAAGAAAATGGCCCATTAAAAAAATATGTACCATGTAGGTGGGTTAACTGTTTGAATGGGAAATGTGCAGAAATTGGTGGGTGGGGTAACATTTTAAACGGGCCATTTTCTAGGTCCGATTTATTCAGCGGTGTTACATGCAAGAAAGCTTTCTACAAAGAAATAAGCGGCGGTCGAACATGATCACGTTTAATGTCATCAGTTGGAAAATAACAGGTGTATTCCCACACGTATGGTACATGTATTTAATGTATTTCGTTCAATGAACATAAAACTATTTTTGGCAGGCATAATCATCACAATCGCCCTGTGCGAAGGCGTGATTGGCGAGGATATGTCGACGGCTGCCGGCACTGGGCCCTGGTGTTGGATCAAGACGGGCGTGCCACACGACCATGTCTGGATGTGGGTGACGGGCAAGGGCTGGGAGATCGCCTGCTACCTACTCACTACCACGCTGTACATGACGCTCAAATTCTACATGGCGAGTAATACTGGCTACCCAGTTTCACATGAATTGATTGAATGGTGACCCGGGTTTTACATCCGTTCAACAACAATGACATGCAGATGGTAATGCATCTGTATGTGGAAGAGGGGCGGGGCGGGGGGGGGGGGGGGGGGGGGGGGGGTGGGGGGGGGGGGGGGGGGGGGGGGGGGGGGGGGGGGGGGGGGGGGGTGGGGGGGGGGGGGGGGGGGGTGGGGGGTGGGGGTAACACCGTGCAATCAACACTAAAATCATAATAAAAACCTTCATGACTGCAGGAGCACTTTCAAGCATCGGGTGCGAATCTCAGTAAGTCACTGCTAAGATGAGGCAGAAGTGATAACCCCGATACGACAGCATGGATATTCGTCCATATTGCCGCAAAGCTGTAAAACCCATATCACCAGTCATAGTACAATGTACAGTGGAACACCTCTAAACCGGACACTCGGGAAATATAGATGTTTACCTGAGATGTGTTTCGATGTTACGTATCTCTGATTACAAGTTCATGATTGCAAAACACTAGAATGCGTCATGACGTACTCACATGTCTGATTTAACATCTCCAAACCGGTTTGGAGAGGTTTCACAGTATATGTATGTAACAGGAAGAGAAAATATGCACCGACCCAGGACTCGAACCCGGCACTTCCCGCTTACAAGGCGGTCGCTCTACCGACTGAGCTAACCGGGCACAGATACAAATCTTCTCTCCTGAGTTACTAGATCCGTACCGTGACATGTATGTGTACCACAGCCACCACAATGTACAACTACACCTGTATCATTTAAGCCATCCGCTGTAAAAATGCATATTACTATGTGTACGACCAGCGTAGTTCAAATTAAACATGTGCGTCCGCGCAGTCTAATCAGTAGCCGATTTCATCAAAATTGCAAAGTATACTATCTAGCAAAGTATACTTTGAGGGAGTAATCATTTACTTTTCCAGAAATGCATTATTTCATATAGAACTAACGACTGCATATATTTGATGATTAAAAGTATGCATAAGTATGATACTGAAAGGATTACAATTAGCACAGCCAAAATGCTAATGTAATAAATTCAGTATAATAAAAATTAACTAGAAATGTGGCCTGTCGGCACACGAATGCCCCCGCTGGCAGCCAAAGAAAACAAGGCATATTTGAATGTGGATTTGTCACAGGGTGGCAGAGGACCATTGGAGCAATGCGTGTGTGAAATGTGAAGCAGATCCGAGCAAGGAAACAGAAATTATAAGCCATTTACCCAGCGTTAAGGTTTTGAACGCACCAAGTCTGTGACCTTGACCCTGGGCTTAGCGGGGGCGGGACGAATGTGGATTTGTCACAGGGCGGTAGAGGAGCATTAGAGCAATGCGTGTGTGAAATTTGAAGCAGATCCGAGTAAGGAAACAGAAATTATAAGCCATTTACCCAGCGTTAAGGTTTCGAACGCACCAACTATGTGACCTTGACCCTGGGCTTAGCGTGTTTGGTCACAGGGCGGTACAGGACCATTGGAGCAATGCATGTGTGAAATGTGAAGCAGATCCGAGCAAGGAAACAGAAATTATAAGCCATTTACCCAGCGTTAAGGTTTCGAAAGCACCAAGTCTGTGACCTTGACCCTGGGCTTAGCGGGGGCGGGACGAATGTGGATTTGTCACAGGGCGGTAGAGGACCATTTGAGCAATGCGTGTGTGAAATGTGAAGCAGATCTGAGCAAGGAAACAGAAATTATAAGCCATTTACCCAGCGTTAAGGTTTTGAAAGCACCAAGCTTGTACCTTGACCCTGGGCTTAGCGGGGGAGGGACGAATGTGAATTTGTCACAGGGCGGTAGAAGACCATAGGAGCAATGCATGTGTGAAATGTGAAGCAGATCCGAGCAAGGAAACAGAAATTATAAACCATTTACCCAGCGTTAAGGTTTCGAAAGCACCAAGTCTGTGACCTTGACCATGGGCTTAGCGGGGGCGGGACGAATGTGGATTTGTCACAGGGCGGTAGAGGACCATTGGAGCAATGCGTGTGTGAAATGTGAAGCAGATCCGAGCAAGGAAACATAAATTATAAGCCATTTACCCAGCGTTAAGGTTTCGAAAGCACCAAGTCTGTGACCTTGACCCTGGGCTTAACGGGGGCGGGACGAATGTGGATTTGTCACAGGGCGGTAGAGGACCATTGGAGCAATGCGTGTGTGAAATGTGAACCAGATCCGAGCAAGGAAACAGAAATTATAAGCCATTTACCCAGCGTTAAGGTTTCGGGAGGTACGTACGTACGTACGTACGGACGCCGGTAACACTATATGCCCTCCTCACCATTCGGTGGCGGGGGCATAATAAATATATCCTTAAATTGAAAATTTCTCCCTGAAAGTATACTTTACTATGTTGGTGAAATAGGCTACTGGTCCTACGCTCTTCGACTCGCGATTCAGTCACTAACGTAGTCTTATTGCCGTCACCAAAACTAATTTACAATACGGGAAACATAATCTCCAATCATTCACAGCGTGCCATCAGATACATTTTCTCACCTAGTGTTCCATTTCCTGTAAATCATATTCCGCATTTCCTCTGAACATTTCGTCAACTTTCGATGTAACTTATGGAAACTTATCATATTTGTTTTGTAAATATTTTTCACGAGATTTCGCCTGTCTTCTGAGGTACAGAATCACATGTGGGTTGGTATCATGTATTTACAGTATCGCCGTCACATGTGGGTTTGTATTATGTATTTACAGTATCGCCGTCACTACAACGAGCAGTTCGAGCAGATACAGTGCACCCTGCGCAATGAAGACAAGAACTTCCTCTACGTCTGGCTCGTGCTCTATGCCATCAGGATCTGGGGAACGGTTCGTTTCTTCCTCTTCGTCTACACGAAACGCCAGCCACGACAATTGATGGACGTTCTGCTTTATTTACAAGCGCTAGGAGATCCAGCGCAATCGTTTTGCAACTTTTTACTGTTTTGCGTACTGGATACGACCGTACGTACAAAGTTATGGGGTATTGTTAACAAGAGCAAGGGCGGAGAGAGAGAACATGAACGTCTAGTTAACGAGTGTACGGTACCCAACACAGCTGGGTCTGTGAACGAGAGTGCCAGTAAAAGTTGTGACGTGTCCCGTGACAGGGGCGGGCACTCAGGCTACGGGGCAACAAGGGACCGCAACTCGAACAAGAAGAGCTACAGTACAGGCTCGGTTGGTCAGTGGAAGGCGATGCGGGCGACTGCAGGGTATGACGTGGTTTGAATGCTATACAGGTGGCTAGACAAGATTGTACATTCCGATCAGTGTTGGAACCTGTAAGATATGAAATGGTGTTTTACAAGTTTCAATTTTTTTATTTCTAAAAAAAATAAAATGTTTCGCCAGCACATCAGAATCGTCGCATATAAAACAATAGTATATACACAAAATCACAGCAAACAAATCGAGCTGCACATCCAATCGCCACACATTGTAAGCCACAGATAAAGACACTGATTACAAATCACTGTTTATTATCTGTTACTCAACCGGTGCAAAACTACAGACCACGATTTACCAGTAACTGCAAACTGTAGATCCAGTTGAGCCAGTTCGTAACGAGCTGTCTCATATAGACCAACACTGTTTGTAACGAGCTGTCTCAAACGAGCTGACTCATAGACCAACACTGTTTGAATTGATCACCAAGTTTGTTGGTTTGTTGGGGTTCAACGGCCTATCAACAGCTAAGGTCATTTAAGGCCGGGTCAATGGGTTTAGTACTAAATCCCATATATTACCTGTACAAGTACATGTACATATTCAAGTACATTTACAACTGGGGCGGGGAGGAGGGGGGGATCCCAAAATCAGAACTGAATATTTACAATAAAACTATATATTCATCACGAAATCAGAATAATCCTGATCTGATGCCAGGTCCTCGCCACACCAGAATAACTTGGCCCCCTCCCAAACGCAGTAGGATCAGTAATAATCTTACTACTTTTATAATGGGCAATAACCCAATTCAACAAAAGAGTCTTAGATAAAAACGTACCTGAGGGCCAAACCAGACAAATCGTGATTCCTATAAGGCAGTATCTGACATGGGCTGTTCTATGTGCTTGTTCTATGTGCATGTTCTATGTGCATGTTCTATGTGCTTATTCTATGTGCATGTTCTATGTGCATGTTCAGACTATTCCATTGCATGCGGAATACACCTTTACGGGAATGAAATTGTTTAAATATTTAATTTTAATTTTTTGTGACTTCTCAATGAAAGTATATGTTGTAACCACTCATTTGAACCGTCTCGACGAGACAGTCCAAATGGTGGGCACGACATATACTTCTGAGCATGCATACAAAACTTTTCCACACACACAATGGCATATCCTCACCATGAAATGGGTTGATAAATACATACTATTTTGTTAAAATTAATTCAGAAATTGTTGACAAACAGTGCAGATACTGTTGAGACTGTGGATATGGCACAGACTACGTAACGTGTGTATAATTATCTTTACTTGCCTACTGGCGAAATCAATGATAACAATGTACATTTATGAAAAATAATTTATCAAAGCCCAGTCCTGCTGGGTAAATAACACAAGGACATGATAACATTATGTGACAACACAACACAAACTGGCTTATGGCTTACTAGTGTTTTACCAGTGTAGCTCCAGTAGCCGATTTCACCAACATTGCAAAGTATACTTTTCTAGCAAAGTATACTTTGAGGGAGCAATCATTTATTTTTCCTGAAATGCATTATTTCATATAGAACTAACTACTGCATATATTTGATGATTAAAAAGTATGCAGAATTATTATACTGAATGTATTACATTATCACAGCCAAAATGGCTGTGATAATGTAATAAATTCAGTATAATAATAATTAATAAATTTATCCTAAAATTGAAAATTTGTCCCTCAAAGTATACTTTACTAGAAAAGTATACAAATGTACTTTGCAATGTTGGTGAAATCGGCTACTGATCAGTGGAAGTTCACAAGAATACATAGTGTTTCTCCATCCAATAACTAGCAAGGTCATATGTAGCTGTGACTAGAGAAATGGGGCTTAATGGTTTGTGACCAGTGTAGCTCCTGATCAAATAGCTCACAGCTGTAGCCCTATAGTGATCTATATTGCTCGTAATGATGTTTCATTGATGGCCTAAAAACAGTGCAGATCCTGGTCAGACTGTGCGAATGCACAGGCTGGTCTGGATCTGCACTGGTCGCAAAACCAGTAAGCCCCTTTTATCAAATAAGACACATATACAGACAGTAATGCACCTGTACGGGGGACTGAAACAGTAACCTGCTGCATTGAGGGGTAAATCCCAAAATCAGAACGGAATATTTACATCGAGAACAAATATATTCAGCCCTGAAATTAGAATAACCCGACATGGTGCCAGGTCCATACCACACCAAAGTCACTTGGCCCCTTCCCCTAAAATGGGATTACGATTATCGTAATACTCACATAAGGGGTATAACCAGATTCAACTGTCACATACAAAATGCCAAAGACGTATGTGAGGGCCAAACCAGGTCTCCAGTCGGGATTCCGGTAAGGATAAACTCCGATGTTAAATTACCCATCACATGCTCCCACCTGCCACCCACATTTACCACATCTGTAGATCCTGGGGGCCATTTCACTAAACTATGTACGACTAAAATATTCACAAGTGCAAAATTATGATAGTCTGTAAATTTCACATTAACAATTATTGGATTTACATTTATTGAGCATAGGCTGCATGCAGCCTATGCTCAATAAATGTAAATCCATCAATAGAAATTTCTAGACAGTGTTAGTGTGATATTTAAGGACTCATAATTTTGCACTTACAAGCATTTTAGTCGTACAAAGTTTAGTGAAATGGCCCCCAGATCTGGGTGGATTAGTCTACAATGATGTCAAACATCGAAAAGTCCCATTAGTCCATCACTGGCCAATATACAAGAAAATGTGTGGCTGTGACTGGAGAAATAGGGCTTATGGGATTTGTGACCAGTGTAGCTCCTGGTCAAATTCTGTAGCCAGATAACAATCTATATTACTTGTTAGCAGCATATCGGGTGTTTCATTGATGGAATGGCGAACAGTGCAGATTCTGATCAGACTGTGCGGATGCACAGGCTGATCTGGATCTACACTGGTCACAACACCCATAAGCCCTATTTCTCCAGTCACATCCACATTTGAAGACATAAGAACCAGAACAGGTGGTTATAAAATGATTCGAGCAACACTCAAAATCTCTGAACTTGACTCGGCAGCGGTTTAATTCTCCAAGCAACAAAACCTTTCAGGTCCAACCAGTGTTAATGTTGATTGATTGAAACGATTGAATGGGTGACTGTATTGAAACGATTGAATGGGCGACTGTGTTATAGCTGTTCAACACCAGGGCCATACACAGACAGATAATACACATCTACATGGGGGTGAGCATTGCCAGTTCAGCTCTGAAATTACAATATACTTCCAGCACTGAAATCACAATATCCCAATCTGATGCCAGGTGTCACATCCATTCGTAAATTGTCATGGTGTTCAGGGTAAGTTGCCCATTCAGGTTTGAATCCCAGTAGAGATGGATCCTCACAATTCTCCAGTACAGATGGATCCTCACAATTCTCCAGTAGAGATGGATCCTCACAATTCTCCAGAGCCCAGTAGTCTATTTCACCAACATTGCAAAGTATACTTTTCTAGCAAAGTCTACTTTGAGGGAGAAATTTTCAATATTCGATTAATTTTTATTATACTGAATTTATTACATTATCACAGCCATTTTGGCTGTGATAATGTAATAAATTCAGTACAAAAATTCTGCATACTTTTAATCATCAAATATATGCAGTCGTTAATTCTATATGAAATAATGCATTTCGGGAAAAATAAATGATTCCTCCCTCAAAGTATACTTTGCTAGATAAGTATACTTATTTTGATGAAATTGGCTACTGAGCTTTGAGCAGAAGCTCAGTTGTATAACGACAGGTCCTGGCAAAAACTAAACCCACACTTTCTGGCTGTCATATGTTACAGGTTAATCACAACATATCCAGATAAATGTGGTTTAGGTAAACACATGTGACTGGAGAAATGGGTATTATGGCATTTGTGACAAGTTTATTGACTGAAGTTTTACACCAGTCAACAGGAATGTCATATACAGATGTGTGACATTGGTATTATGCCATTTGTGACAAGTTCATTGATTGACTGGGGTTTTACGTCAGTTCAACACGGTCATATACAGATGTGTCACACGTCTAGCTGCTGATCTGCTAGCATTTGCAACTTGTTAAAGACTAAACTGTTTGTTAAAACAGAATAGTGACTGAATGGCGAAAAGGTAGTGAAAGTGAATGGGTTTAACGTCCCAGCAACAGCTAAGGTCATATATAGACGAGGCCACAGTGTAAAGTCTCTTCTGGTTAACTCTTTGCATGCTGGGAAACTTGTGGGCTATAAATATTTCAAAACTAGCGGACAAAAATTCATCATATTTACTTGTATTTCTCCCCGTAAATATCTAATCTAATGACTCAATTCTAATGAAATTTCAAGACATATTTACAGAGAAATAAAACATACACTCCTAATTCGTTTGGCGGATATTTTCGCCGCTAGCACGCAGAGTTAAGTGAATGAATTTAACTTCCCAGCAACAGCTAAGGTCATATAGAGACGGGACCACAGTTGAAAGTCTCATTCGACAGACCAGTTGGATGGAAATACTATGTAAGTATTATTCACGCCTAGGGTGAGGATTGAACTCACAACCTCCAGTATTGAAGTCCAATGCCATATCCCCTAGACCACAGCCCATCCCAGCGAAAATGCAGACCCCGATCAGACAGATGCAAAGGCTGAGCTGTGTCAGTACGGGTCACAAAGGTCATAAATCCCATTACTCCAGTCACTCACAAATGTCTTTGATTATCAATACATGACTACACTATTGTTCAGGTCAGTGGAAGAAGGAGTTAGCCCCCTTATTACACTCTTGCAAATTATTTGCATGGGTTTCGCTGTGAGAGAAAACCCGTAATCAACTCCTTAAAAGTAATACACCGTGAAGAGAACACCCGTAATTGCGCGCCTGTTTCTTGGAAACCACGAGCTACCATTCAAAATGATTAATTTTTATTACAGTCAAAATAAAGTTATTTGAAAATTTGCAAAGGGTCTCGAGTAATCTAAAATGTTAATGTGATTGAACACATTCCAAACATGCACTCATTTTTATAGACACAGCTGCGTAATTTGGATTTCAAAAAGTTTACAGGACGTCACATTTAACGCAACGTCAAAATGCGGGAAAACACGTCATTGTATAACTATTCATTGCAAATCACAATTCATTGATTATAATCTAAAAAATAGACTAAATGTGCGTATGTATCCGCCATGGAAAAGTAATAAATCGGATATTCCATCGTACATGTTTGACTAGTGAAAATAATACACTCGTGCCCGTCGTGTTCGTGCAAGCTACTCGTTCGCTTCGCTCACTCGTTGCTTACACGGAAGCCGACGCACACTCAAGTATTATTTCCCGCTATTCAAAATTTACAATGAAATATCCTCTATTTCTTCCACCGAGCCTTTAAATACATAATCATATGCTACATGTAAATAATTACCACATTAGCAAAATAACATATGACAATGTGTTATCAGTCGGCATGTATGAACTCAATGCATACATATATTTCAGAATAATTTGGACTTTGGAGCCCATTTCAAACCACAACTTCAAAATATAGCATGCACAAGCAATCTTCTGAGTTTACGACTTATACATGCGTGTTCGTTTGTAACATGGCATGTTAGTATTAAATACAATAACGGCAAAAAAATCCTATATTAGTATACTTAATTATAAAATAAATGTATATATAACAAATGTATATATAACAAATGTATACCCATACCATAGTTGCTATGCAATGGTAAGATGTATATGGACAATACATGGTCATGTGACACCCAGTTTAGGCCACAACAAATAAGTACTTTGGTTCTCCGACACAGGGTTTGCAGAATATGAAGCGGGAGGGAGGATTTTTTTAATGTATTTTAATTTTGTTTGTTTGACATTTTTGTCTCTGATTTTTTTCAAGTTGCCAGATGCATATACATGTATGTATTTGGAAACATGAACAAAATCAGAGATGAACATATCCAACAAAATATGTTCTATAAGGTTACTATAACCCCTTTAGACATGAAAAATCACAATATTTTCGTCAGACATGATTGGATTTCGCATATTTTTGCATGGTAGTGGTTTTTATTGATCATGTGGCAAATTCTTAGTACAATTTTATTTCTCCATGATGATAAAAAGCTCGACGCGCAGCAAAGATTATTCAGACACGACGATACCCGAGAACCAAAGTTTTTTATGGCCTTAGCGATGTTCCACTGTAGTTGTGTATTATGGACGGATTGTTCAGTTTAACCCTTACAGTGCTGAATTAAAATTTGTCGTCTGCTGTTTATTTTTTATTTTCCATTTTTCTTATCAAAAACATGGTTTGACAGCACTTTAGAATCATTTCCAATGGAAATGATTCTAAAATGCTGCCAAACCATGTTTTTATTTAGAGAAAATACAAAATAAGTTCCAACAGCAAACAACAGTTTTCGGTTCGCGCCTTCTAAGAGTTAAACAGAAAAGCTCAAATAACAACACTGATGGGTACCATTCAAAACTTTAACGCAAATTTCCAAGTAACTTGACTGTACGCACAGGGGCCGCAGAAGAGGACCACAGAATGAAAATATGGATGATAACTAATAAGTATATGAAGTTTCAAGCTAATACAACTTTCAGCTACAGAAACAGTGTGTACCAGAAAACTTTAATGCAAATCTCAGACAAGCGGACAGAGTGGCGACTACATGTACCCGCAAAGAACTTTGTGGTACATAATAGTTTGGCTGTCACTGAAGAAATGGTGCTTATGACATGTGTGGCAGTTTGCTAGCACACCCCTGCATATACACACCCCTGCAGCCTGGTAAGGACATATACTGTTTGTTAGGAAACATTGGAAATGTTTCTGTTAAGAAATAGTGAACAGTGCAGAGCCTGATCAGACTGCATGGATGTACATGCTGATCTCGGTTTAAATTGGTCACAAAGATCACAATTATAATTTCTCCAGTCACAGCCAGAAAAGACACACCATGCGATTTTGTACCTAAGAACATGTGCGATCTCATGAAAAATATTTACAAAATTTACGATATTTTACGTAAATGATGTCAAAAGATGACAACTTTTCATAACAAATATTTCGTCAATCTTCAATGTCGTTTTCAGAAAATATTGCATTTTCTGTAAAAATATTTCATGAAAAATCGCACATGTTCTTAGGTACAAAATCACTTGGCGTGTCTCAAATATGCTTAATTCATGGTAAATGCTACATATACAAGATAACAGGTTATATAAACAAATACCTCATCAAAACAGTGACACTAAACAACAATAAAGAGAAAAGTAAACATTGTAAATAACATCTAAAATCTATGACAATTGCTAAAATGCAGTTCAGGGGCCCGTTTCACTAAACTTCGTACGACTAAAATGTTCATAAGTGCAAAATGAAAATGACGATCCTAAATTTGCACTTACGAACATTTTAGTCGTACAAAGTTTAGTGGAACAGCCCCCAGGTCGGTATGTTTATCTGCGACAGGCTTCTGTAATTAATTCTTATTGCATCTCATGTTTTTGCAGACACCGATTTAAAGCAATAATTTCTGTAAAGAAAATCAAAATGTCTACAGAAAATTCTGTGAACTACGGCTATCATTTTTGATATGTTTTATATTGACATTTGTGCTGTAAACATCAATAGTTAGAATCCAATGATCAACATATCCCGAGGTTATAGAAAACTTTGCCGCCGCACTTTTGTACTACCCCTCAGTGGTTCCCTGTCTGCTAGATATTCCAGACAGGAGCAGAATTTGGTGCGCAACACTATAAATATGTTTAAAGGGAAATCAACCATTGTGTTACAATATTTAAGGAATCAAATCATAATTAAATTTGATTTTATATTCAGTGTGAAATAAAATGTTGTTATGACCCCCATGTCAAGAGTAAACCAAGAATCAAAGGGTCAAACTGTCCAAACAATCTGCGGCCACACTTTTGTGCCACCCCTCCGCGGTTGCCGGTGTGCTAGATATGCCACAGACAGGAGCAACATTTTGCGGGCTCGTAGCACAGCCCGGTCCTGCTGTAGGGCTCCAGTACACTGTCCCTCCATGCCACGTTGATTACCCAGAACGGAAACACAACCACGAAGAAGACTGCAGGGAAACAAGATTCATTGGTTTGTTAATTGGCTGCTCAATTGGTTAACTGTTCGCCTGGTTGTTTGGCTGGTTGGTTGATGAATTAATCAATTGAGTGAGTGGTTGGTTAGTTGATTGATTTAAAGATTGGTTTAAGAATTGGTTGATTGATTGGTTGACTAATTGTATGACTGATTGATTTAGTTATTGATTGATCTTTTACATTAATTCAGCAGCCACATCATGTACAGAAGTACCTGTATGGGGGTACAGAAGTACCTGTATGGGGGGTACAGAAGTACCTGTATGGGGGGGGGGGTACAGAAGTACCTGTATGGGGGGTACATAAGTACCTGTATGGGGGTACAGAAGTACCTGTATGGGGGTACAGAAGTACCTGTATGGGGGATTGTGATTACACTATTTATTGGGTAATTGATTAACTGAATGATAGATTGATTAATTGCTGGATTGATTGAATGGAGCTATGAATTTATCAACTGATTGACTGAGTAATATTAAAATTAATAAATATTGTACTATGGTAAATCATCGCTCATGTAAGTTGCTCTATGTTGTTTTGTACTTACTTGTGGCAGCGGCACTGAGCCAGGATCCACATACACATAGTATAAACAGCTCAGGCGTTGAGTTGACCTGAAATAGATGGGTGCACATATGTGGCTGTGACTGGAGAAATGGCGCTTGGGGAATTTCTGATCAGTGTAGCGCCTGATAAATTAGCACACTCATATAACCAGATAATGACCTATATTGATTTTTAGAACCATGATGGGTGCGAATGCAGGCTGATCTGGATCTATGCTGGTTGCAGCACCCATATACTACTCCCATAAGCCCCATTTCTCCAGTCACAGGGAAATTTACATTTTTCTTATTTCCTCTTTATTTAAAGCATTCATGCAACCAATAATCTGAACTGTCTCATTGAGGTGGTTCAAATGAGTGGTCACAGCATATACTTTCATTGAGAAACAAGTAAAACAGAATAATAAATATTTAAAAATATACAATGGTCTAGTAACACAAGGTCGTAACTGCTATGCTAAAGCATAGCAGTTACGACCTTGTGTTACTAGATCATCATACCGTATGCCAAAGAGTGACCGATATTTTATCAAAACAATAGGACACTTACGCAGTCGTCTTGAGCCCGGTATGTGTTCACAATGAGCATTATCCCTAGAATTAGGTCACAGAGCCCAAACACGTGGAATGCTATCTTCACTGCCCTCGGCACAGGAATCATGATACAGAACAGCACAGTAAACCCTGGAAATACACAACAGGTGCATGAGCCATATAACACATACTGGTGTGTAGATAACTGTGTATGCATATAACACATACTGGTGTGTAGATAACTGTGTAGGCATATAACACATACTGGTGTGTAGATAACTGTGTATGCATATAACACATACTGGTGTGTAGATAACTGTGTAGGCATATAACACATTCTGGTGTGTAGAAAACTGTGTAGGCATATACATAAATGTTATTAGCGAGATACATTGCAACGAACTTGGTCCGAATGCATACAGTATGAGTACACGCGCCTACTGGCGTTACGTAGTGCACTGCTGTCGAATCTGATCGCTATTGCGTTTGTTGTTGTTCGAATTTTACGACTGCTGTAAAATGGAAAGTTCCGGGTAAATTTGTACCAATACCATTTTGTACCCGGTTTGGTCATTTCGTACCCATATGTGCGTGTTCTTCGGTCATTTTGTACATATAGACTACTTTGTTCATTTTAGGGCGCGCAATGGTGCTATTTTTTCATGAGTGGCCCAAAATAAATTATGGCAATGCACCCCGACGGCACACATAAATTCGCCCAAATGCGCAACGTGTTTACTGAACCACAGAGAGAAATCAGAATAACTGTGTCGTAACATCAGTATATTCAATCAAGTAAGGCATCTAGCGACAGTGTGTTATCGATTTTCATTGGTCAGCGCTATTGGTTACAGTAATTAGATATGTAAACGGTGATTTCATTGGCCAACCTTACAAACACGAGACAATCTGAGAAAATGTTGTTACCGAAACGTAAAAGCATGCATATTCTCCTTTTTTTCGCGAAAAAGGCAAAGTTGTCATTCTGAAGATCGTGAAAATAGCGCCGGGTCTAGCACTGAATCGCAAACCCCCACCGACAAATCTCATTATCCGGAAACGGAGGATGTGACTGCCTGTTCATGTATTCGGCGGAAGAAACTGTTGGCCAAGAACGGACTTAAACAGAAAGTGGTGCCGATCGTGAATGGACCAAAACAACCGATTCTGAACATCGCGTTTTTTTTTTTTTTTCACGAATGACCCCCAAAAATACCTCTGTGGACCATAAGAGGTGAGTGAATAGGGTTTAACGTCCGCTTTTCTGACATAGAGGTACAAGCCTCAGGGAGTCTACACGCAGACGGGGACCATAAGAGGAGAGTATCAAAAAGCAATAAAAACAAATTTGTGCTACCTTTATCATGCTGCAGAAAACAATAAACAGACCACAAATATAGCATATTTTTCTTATTTTCCATGAAAACAAATCTTGGTATATCATTGATAAAGTATGAAATTTGCATATTTTTATTTCAATATGCATGTAAATAGTGGTTGTGAAATATTTTGAGCTTTTATTCTTTATAGAAAAAAATTTATTGACAAAATTCATGAATATCTCGAGAAAAAAAAGAAAGAATTTGGGTAAAAAATTGTATTGAAATCAACAATATAATGCTGGTGTATGTTTGTAAATGTAAACTATTCAATGTGGACTTCAAAATACTTCTTTTTTTGGGGGGGGGGTGGGGGGGGGGGGGGGGGGGGCATGCCCGCGGACTGGACTTGTCCTATCCATTTTGAAAAATGTCCTATTCATTTTACTGGTAACTGGAAAAATGTCCTATTAACAAAATATGGATCTGAAACACTGTCAGATAACATAGAATTTGATGAAAAACCTATTATTATTTAAGTTGTCTTGTGCCCACAATTACCATTCTGTAAACTGTACATCTGTAATCATATGCCAACACATAATCTTCATCTATGAAGGAGTGTTGTAATACAAACTATTCTGTTTCGCCAAGTCTATAGAAACTGGTTAGTGTCAACACCTGGGCAAATAAGTAGCTGTTAACCCCTATTTGAACCATTTCATTGATATGGTTCAAATGGTGGAGTAGTAGTAAGGGAGTCAAAATGATACCACCTATCGTGATATCATTTATAACCCTCTATAATACCCCCACCACCCCCGAAAATCAAAAAATTGGTTAACGAGGAAAATTGGGTCTCCCGACAGCAAATTTATGAATTTTTGGAGAAAATAATTTTGAAAAGAGGGAGTCCCAATTATATTGGTAATTGACTTTTGAAAGTATATATTGGTGTCATAAATACATCATGTTTTTTTTCACGTCCAATTGAACAGAAAAAACGAGTACCAATATAAAAGAGAAAATGGATAATTCAATACAATTTGAATTGCAAATTTTTAATGACTGTGTTGAAGAAGTTTACGAAGAATACGGGGGTTATAATCCTGTATATAAATTCTATAAAATGAGAACACTAGGCGATATCGAATATATGAAATACCAGCGTAATTTATTACGCTCCGATAAAAACGTTACATTTCCATTATATACCGGCAATTATGTCAACTATACAAGAGGCAAATACGAACATTAAGACAGATAATGCGTATCGGATATGAAACTAAGGCGTGATTATACAAAAATTTTAAAACCCAACGATTCGTTTACGAACGTACATTTCTACGATATCGCTTATAAATTTATATTGTAATCACAAACACCAACAGACGACAATGTTTCACTTACACGTGTTATAAACACGCAAATTATGTGTCCTACCTTACACGTATATTAAGTGTCCATTTTATAGAGAGATTACACGATTACGTCTTCCGGGATGAAACATAAACACACTATAATATACTACTACACACACGTGGGTGTGTATTACACAACCCGCTATCGATATTCCGGAATGAAACATAAACACACTGTAATATATACTACACACACGTGGGTGTGTATTACACAACCCGCTATCGATATTCCGGAAGTATTTCTTACATTGTGATTGGTTGGCATGTTTTTATTTTTTTAATTTTACTTTTAATAATTTAGAACGATAACCTATATTATTAAATAAAAAATGAACTTGTTATATATAAAACAAATAAAAATAAACGAGTAAATATTTGGTATTGCACAACACGGTTTTAACTTCATATATGTAAAATTAACAACAATACTTTGTCTTGGGGGACGCCCCTTGACGAAAAATGAGCGCTCAGTGCTTCCGTGCAGGCACTTCCAAGGTTGCCTAGACTTTCGACACTGGTTCCTAGATCAGCCGATAGATGGGGGTGTGCTGTACAGCCAGCTATTACACCCGACTAGCCACAACATGAGACGAGTAAGACAAAGACAAGATCAGAAAAGGTGGCTAGCCGGGTGGGCCCAGAAGGGTTTTGCGCTGGCGTGGGTTCGAGCCTCGGTGGAAGCTAAAAAAAAAATTCTTTTTTTTCTTTTTAAATTGTTAATAATTTTCCTAAAATTAATTAATAAATTGTTTACTGCGACAATATTATTAATTTTAATTAATTTTATAATTAAAATTAATTATTTTTTAAAAAATCACAATGATGCTGTAACATTTCTTCCGACTTTATCTCCAAGTTTTTCCCTAAATTTATCCCAATCAGTACACTCAATCTTGGGCAGGGTGGCGCGTGCCTTGATTCTTATATCATTTTTTAATTTTTCATATCTCCGCATTTCTTCCACCACGGATTCAAACTCTAAATTTGATATTTTCTTATCGGCCAACGCTTTGGACACCATAACGTCGATGCTATTTTTCTTAGACCTGGCGAGAACGGATATTCCTATCATGTTTTCTACATTTTTTCTCGAGTTTTCCACCCGACGCCCTAATTACCATACACAACAACCCAGAAACGGCCGACACCGCACATAAAATCCCAGCTACGGGAACCGTTATAATGGTGGATATAGTTGCAGCTGTCCCCGCCCCACACAACACAGAACACTCGCCAGAGCCGTGCTAGATACTTCAGCCATGTTCACCGCGCGCCTATATTTTTTAGCGTTTCTTTTTCTATTTGTATATTCTCTAACTAAAATATCCTGCATAGCGACGATATTATTCAACCTAAAACCTGAACTTCTTTCGTTAAATTGTACACAGTGTTGATGGAGTGGTATTGACAATTGGAAGCGTTGATTCGTTCATATTTAAATTTTACAAATTATTTCAATATATTAGTATTTATAAAATAAGTTCAATTAACAACGAGACAATAGTGGAAGAACTCTCTGAGTCACCGATTTTCGTAACAAAGTTAATAACACTACTTTGGGAAAGTCTAATTCGATCATTACCGGCGAACGAAACAATCGTCGAACTATCTCCAGAGATTTTAGTGACTCCAACCCCCCGTTCTTCCCCATCTACTACAATATTTATCGCGACGCGCCCACAGGTTTACCATTAGCATTAACCGAGCAGACCGCCATTTGGATAACTTCACCCGCGGCTGTCATAGTGTATATCCCCCATATTTATTACTCGCTTTGGCACCGAACGAATATTCATAGTGCCCCTCAATCAATGGGCCCCGCTTCTCAGCCCAAACTGTTATGACACGTTTTGGCGTTTTCATTGTTTTCACTATTCCGGCAAGCGCCCTGTTTGCGTTATATGCCTCAGTACGAATCTTATAAGAGGCCTCCTCAAGAGCTTTGGTCGCGGCTATACGATCATGTTTCAGTTTATCGGACACTTCGGTTATCTTTCCGTCTAGTTCGGTAAGTGCCGCTTCTCTGCTGAGAGAGTCCTCTAAGCGCAACGCATCATAAGCCTCCGTAATGGTCGCCTGGTGGCCTTCTAGGGCTTTCTCAACACCCGACCGGGCCTCTTTTTGAAATTCGGTTATTTTTCCGTCTAGTTCAGCAACCGCCGCTTCTCTGATGAGAGAGTCCTCTGAGCGCAAGCAACGCCTCATAAGCCTTCGCAAGGGCTGCCTGGTGGTCTTCTCGGGCTTTCTCAACACCCGACCGGGCCTCCTTTCGAAATTCGGTTATTTTTTCGTATATGTCAGTAAGTGCCGCTTCTCTGTTGAGAGAGTTCTCTGAGCGTAACGCCCCATAAGCCTCCGCAATGGCCTCCTTGTTGCCTTCTCGGACCCCCTCAACCCCCGACCTGGTCTCTTTCAGAAATTCGGCTATTTTTTCGTCTAGTTCGGTAAGTGTCGCTTCTTTACTGAGAGAGCCCTCTCATCGCAACGCATCATAAGCCTCCTTAAGGTCTGCCTGGTGGTCTTCTCGGACTTTATCAAGCCCCAACCGGGCCTCTTTTCGAAATTTGGTTATTTTTTCACCTAGTTCGTTTAGTTCCGTATGCATTTCTTCACGACTTTGTGTATTCACAGCCAGGGCATATTCTCTAAGTTGTGACAGTAGACTCTTGTGAATCTCGTCCGTGGCCACCGATATAGTTCTATTGATCAAGGCCTTTGTTTTTTGGGTACTTAAAAAGTCGCCCTCTGTCGGGATGAATCCCCCTTCTGTCGGTTCCAAATTCTTTGAATTTGTCACCCAATCGGAAGAACTACCTGGTCCGTATATACTCATTTTCAATAATGTTGATAATATATATTACGAACATGCGTTTAATTCTAAATAATTTTCTTAAAATTAATTAATTTGAAATTTCTAGGACGACCGAAATCGGGTAATCGTTCTTCAACTCTCGCCCTTTACCATCGAGAATAGAAATCTTCAACTCGTGGATGTGTCCCGATTCCAAAACTTTCATCTCGGGTGTGGAAGTCTAAGGTCAGGGTCTCACCATAGAAACAGTCGCTGGCGGGCACGGTTTTCAGTAATGTGGTGGGAGTGCCGTCTACCGTGTTGTACGATGTGTTCACCCGATCCAGGTGCACCCCGAGAGTTTTCGTGACGGCGAAGTTCACCGGGGTCGTGCCGACGTGCTGGCCAGGATCAAACACTCCGTCATCGTTGTAAGGGTATGTTATTTTAAATCCTAACAGTGAGCCCAACCCCGGTGAGATCCTTAAACGCCTATCAACGGTCAATGTCGTGAGCCCCGTAGCTTTCGAGATTGCGAGAGTGACTACACCAGGAATCTTCTCCGCGACAAAAGCTTGGAGATCTCCGAAACTCCAAAGACCCTGAGTACTATAGCATCTGGAGTTCTACGAAATCCTGAGGTCACTGGTTCAGTTATGAGGTAGTTTCCGAAAGCCACAGGGCTTACACCCTCTACTTCTGATAGTGAAAAACTCGAGCGTTTCAACGTTTTTTCCACCCGACCGTGAACGTTATTGATCTAAGGCCTACCCGGCGTTGTCCGCAGCAGTTGTCTATTAATTTTTGAAGTTCACACTCCCTTTTTGAACATTAGTGATAGTAGCAAACATAATAATATCTTTCAATGGATACAAAAGCATTTAGCTTTAACTCTAATGCAAAGTACGCGGTCGGAGGTAAATACACGCAAAAAAGACGTTGTTAACCACCTTAGTACACCCAACCGTAACGGTTAGACCGGCCAGTGGCTTTGCCACCAATTTCCCTAACACGTTTGAGAAATATGTAGTTCCAAAGACTACTAGTCAAGATGTATTACTAAGATGGGAGTTTTCCATATGAACTTCTGGCAGAACCAGCTAAATTTCGCTGTATGGTGCGCAACGGCCGGATGCGGAGTTTCGCATCAAGACCATTTGACATCCGAGAATATCATGCTCCGAAGTGTCTACAACTTTCACGTGTATTACACAATTAGGAGGATTCTCAAAGAACTAGGTATTCTACTGCCTCAAGACGATGGCTGGGATCCCATTTCCAGCGCATACAACCGTAAGGCGTTCGAAAGATTGTGTAGCGAATTTGGGGTATCAAAAGACGCCGACTGGAGACAGAAAGTATACACCCCGACCAACAGTTTAGGGTTAGTTCACCTTAAAGGCTTAGTTAGTGGGGAGCGTCTGGATAAAGTTCCAGTATATTTCTCAGGGCTATGGAGCGCTCGAGGGGCCACCCCACCACCAGTTAGAAAAATGTCAACATGGACTAAATATAATTATAAGTTGAATAAGGTGACGTTCGGTGCTGAAGTGCTTGGTGGACTTGCGTGTAATGATGGTGATTGCCATTGGCTGCCTACTAAAGTAGCCCATGTGGAATACCTAGACCTGGGTGATACTCCACAGATGCGAAATGCTTGGACCACATTTATGTTAGATGAAAGCACTGGATTTACGCAGGGTAGGGTTATTCGTCTCAACGAATCCATTCGCATATACGTATGGGCAATCCTCGCCTCACAGAAGCAAACGCGCAGCGCTATACTTGGTACGGGAACGGCCTTTGACGCGCAAAAACAGTTTCTTGGCACTTGTCGAGGACGCCATCTCAGCTAAGGTGGACCTCCAGAAGCGATCCAGAATTATCAAGACGTTTTGCAGACTGCCCGCACCCCGGTAGACTACGCATTTGGAATAGGTCTTTATATGGCGCCGAGCAATATGATACTACGAGACGACCCGGTTGACGGTTACAATAATCAGATCGTAGTCGCAACCACCAATCAAAAAATCGGCCGCAACGGGAACGTGAACACGGGTATCATCAAGCTCCCACCCAAGATGATCGGGCGCGGAGTTGTAAATTCAAATAAATTTGAAAAAGATATCATAAAACCCCCAAAACACAAAATGGATACACATCCCTCAACACAATCGAACCCAGTACCCCCAATTCGTAAATTGGATGCACCATCGAGTTCCATCAACAATGTTGAAACACCAATCATCAACAATGTTGAAATTGGAAGCACAACACACGAGGAGGAGAAATTAGCGCTCGTCGTCGCCCTCGTGGCGATCGGATTATTCGCGCTTTGGTTTTAGGAACTTCCAATCTCGATTGGTGACGAAGAATAGTAGGAGACCGGCGATTGCCACGATTAAAGCCCAAGTATTTTTGGCTAGCCATCCGGCCGTTTTTGATAATATAGATAGCAAGTAAGAAACTATACTTCCGATCAGTCCAGGTAGTGCGGCAGCCGCCTTTTCGGCTAATTTAGCCAGGAGACTGGCGAGGGCTTTTAGTTGTTTTTTTACCCACTCCTTGGCTCCGCCTGGTGGCGCGGGTGCTGGTGCGGGTGCTGGTGCTGGTGCGGGTGCTGGTGCGGCACCACCAGTGAAAGCTAGAACTATGGTCGATATAGTCATGCTGATAGCAACGAGGATGCTTGCTATCGTGATGCCCTGTTCTCTGAACAGAGTGCGAAGACGCTCACCGAGTGTCGTCTCCTCGTTCAGGACCCTCGAGATTGTTTCGCGGATCCGACTTATTTGGGTGCGGAGTGTCTCACGGTTAGTAGATGCAGCCTCCAAGCGAGCTTCTCTTTGATCCCGCAACGACCGCAGGCGTTCGGTGATCCACTCGGTAGATTCTCTATCGCCACCGGCTTCCTCCAGTTTTCTTTCTTCTAGCGCGATATGTTCATCCAGCGACGA